>OY998179.1:141435568-141613391 GCA_963921935.1 Galeruca laticollis | reverse complement strand
TTTCTCTCATAGCACAGGGATTATAAATTAGCATCATAGTGACGTATTTATAAAAGTATTTTCGCCGAAATTGTAACATAATTTCTCTAATTGTCTACTCTTATCGGAAATTACACTTTTAGTTTTTTTTCCGTCACTATGATATATCAGGGAATATAGATTTAGTATTACAGTGACCGAATGGTTTATAAAAGTATTTCTTTTGCTGAATCAATATGGAGTTCGTTCCTTAATTTTGTTGAGTTGTCTAATCTCATAATTAATGTTTACTAAGGAATCTATTTATAGATTTGATTTGTTTATATAATATACCGTGGACTCAAATTGTTGGAAAGCATATTTAGAAATTTTGTTTTGTTTAGATACGTTTGCTCACCTGATGTTAGAAATTTACTGTTTTTTTCTTGTAATATATGTATATATTCTAGGTTAATCCTCTACAGTTTAATTCTCTAACCCTACCTCTCACAGCCGCAGTACAGGCACAGAATAAGGACTCAATCTGCAGTACGGACCCGGGCTTGGCACACTGTATAAGCCCAAGGGGCCCCACGACGACCTTGATCGCTCGAGCTAGGAACAGCCCTCCCACGAGACAAACCTCAAAGAGGGACTCATAGTTCTACCCCTTTTGTGCCGTAAGGCACTGGTGACAGCACGCTGCAAACATATTGTTCTCTCGACAGGAGAGTACAATAGGACCGTCCGGTCTCTCCCTCGACATAGGGGAACGATAGAAGGAGAAAACGAGGAGGATCATTACTCACACATTACAAGTGGTGACAGTGATTATAGTAGATACTACGGCAATTTATTACAGTGGTGACAGCGGTTTGCGAACCATTCTCAAATTTAAACAAAACCACCCAGGATTAGGGTGATACTAAAAGTAAGGTCTACTTTATTACATTTACATGTTAAAATAAATAAGGGGCTAGATTTTATTAGAGGTCTACTTTATTACAGAACTGTATCGCTTGTTGTAATCCTTAAATATACGTTAAGTTTCTTGTTTTTAAAGAGTGGTAACTTAATTTGACATACGCCCTATATCCTCACAATAGCTAATATTAATCATCAGTTACAGTTGATACTTCTTAATTAGAATTGGTGTTGCATTAATGCTTTGAAGAAGTTATCATAAAATAGGTGGACAGAACACAGTTTCAATGGTTCTCTACTAGCGGGATTACTCCTAGTATTAACTATTTTTTTTTATATATACAATGTCAATGAAACTTTTATTGAACAGAATTTTAAAAATAAAAACATTTCAATATTTGTTCTTGACCCCTCATTGCAAGCATGATGCACTCATACTTCCACTTATTTCCAGTAGAATGAAGATGAAATTTACACATCAACACTGGCAACTGAAATAAAGAGAAAAAGAAGTAATACTGGGTGGATTCCATATTATCCAATGAATAACTTCTCTTCCTTGAATTTAAATACATTAATTACAGGGGATACAGCTGAACACTAAGTACAACAGTCCTATGAACCAGGAAACAATTATCTGGTACCTAAGTTTTTATGTCTTACGAGATGGAAAATTGTTTAATCTTACTGGCTGCTGAATTCCTACCAAAAACATTGCTGAATATTATTTTTTGCACGATAATGGCTCTTTAAGAGGATCGTGTATGAATCAACTTTCCATGTATATTTCATGGGTCAACACCGCCGTTACTATTGACGACAGTAACTTTCTGCGAGGTAACATGTAAATCAGGCTTAGGAACCAGTTGATTCAATGACCATAAATACTTACTGTTACAAAAAACAAACAACTTCAAGACAATACTAATTTAATATATAAAATAAATTAACACACACGACATAAGTATAATTAAAATCTTTTATAAAACCCTTTTATATGTGCTTTGGAAAATTTGTAATATTGACATTAACAATAAAAACTACACTGCAAAAATTCAATTAATAACTGATGAAGATTATTGCACAGGATTTATATCAGTGAATTCAACATCGTCGACAGATTCAGCGAAGAAAATATCCGGAGAAAACTTGGAAGTAGCATGTGACAATTTTTCAGGTTCAACTTTCGTTTTTGTAGATTGCTGTGTGGAACTTGTAGCGTCGAAAGATCTTTTCAGTATTTTAGGTTTCATTTCAACTGGTATTGCAATTTCGGGTTTCATCAACGTAGTTTGGACTCCTTGTAAACATTCCAAGTCAGTGTTTCTTTGGAGGAGGATATCTTTCGGAGGCGAGAGTACGTCCATGTTACATAAACTATCTACTTGAATTTTATCGGTCTTCTTGGATTGATCTTTGTGAAGGAGTCTGAGCTCCTGCATTTCTCCTATTTTACCATCTTCATCTATTACTTGGTATTGTAAACCTGTACAAAAACAAGTATTAGTTTCAACTGTCCACAAATTAATATTTTTTTGTATCTAACTTTCAATAACCGTTACTAAAATGTTATCAGTTAGGATT
Organism: Galeruca laticollis; assembly: GCA_963921935.1. Lineage (NCBI taxonomy): Eukaryota > Metazoa > Arthropoda > Insecta > Coleoptera > Chrysomelidae > Galeruca > Galeruca laticollis. Next base: position 141,610,925 of record OY998179.1, on the reverse strand, counting down.
TGAATTTCGAACGGTACGGATCAGTGTCTGAATCGTGTTTAAATCGAGAAATATCTTTTCGGAACTTAAAACTAAGAAATTTAAATATATGAGTAATCATCAGGGGGAGAACCTCCTGACCCTGGGGGTGGAGAAAGATTAATTGGATTTGATAATCATGGCATTGCAGCAATGGAAATGGATCAAGTAGATGAGGTAAGCAGTAACGTACTGTTACGAAACAGCACACTGGTGTAGTCCCTGAATCCGACTCTGTCTAAGCCACGTATGAAAGTTAAAATTATGGCGGATGCGCAGGGATTTCTTAGAACTGCGATTTTTTGTGACTATCTTATCTAGACATTGTTTTGTGACCAGTCTTATCTAGAAAATTCCAGAGAGCCGATTGTTTTTGTGTAAGCCGCAATCTAGAATTATCTAGTAAAAAAGGCACTAATACATAAAGGACCGACCAGCGGGAGAAGTCAGTTGATAACGTGATCTCGTGATATAAACAGCGAACAAGTAAATAGTCTAAGTAGCGAAGTGTTTATATAAATTAATGTAAGTGAATATACTGTATATGTAATATAAATTAGTGAATAGTGTAGTAAGTTAGTAGACATAACGTGTGTCTATAAATTTATCCCACCCGTAATAAAAACATTTAAATGAATAAGAAAAACATTACATTGGTGTCAGAAGTGGGATAATATAAATAGATATCTACGTAAAAATGGCCAAGAGACTAAGTGACTGAGCTAAAGGCAGAATTGGAAAATCGCTAGTTATAGTAAAAAGACTCGTGAGTGACCGCTTGGATCCAGAAACATTTTTATTCAATGACGAGACTTCCACCTTAATCTCGTTAATTTCTACTAACATGGACGAGAAGATTTCAACTATAAAGAGCGATATTTCTACTATGAAGAATGATATTTCTACTAATATGGACTAGAAGATTTCAACTATAAAGAGCGATATTTCTACTATGAAGAATGATATTTCTATTTCTACTAATATGGACGAGAAGATTTCGCCTATGAAGAACGGTATTACTACTAATATGGACGAGAAGATTTCCATTATGAAGAATGACATTTCTGCCGATATCTTATCGTTAAAAAATGACATTAATGCTGACGTCGAGAATAAAATTTCGTCTCTAAAATCAGATATTGAAAACAAGATGACAACGATAGACGAGAAAATCCAGGAATTAGGGAGAAATATGGCAGATTTAAGAGCACAAGACACGCCGGCAGCGGAAGAAAAGAAGATTGAACATATAAAACCGTGCAAGCCAGAAATAAACTCCAGGATAGAAGACATTGGCAGTTTTGCAGTCAAGACCCCAACATTCGACGGAAAGACATCGTGGACTAATTATGTGAAACAGTTTGAAGCAGCTGCTAGAGTGAATAATTGGTCCGACAGGGAGAAGGCAGTGAACTTTACTATCGCGCTTAGGGGAGATGCCTTAGACGTACTCCAGACGATACCTCTGGAAGAAACGGATGACTTCAAGCAGCTCAAGAAGCAGTTGGATACGCAATATGATCCCGAACATCTACAGCACTTGTACCAATCCCAGCTGAAGAACCGAAGGTAGAAACGTGACGAAACCCTTCAAGAGTATGAAGAGGATATTGCCCGACTAAGCAGATTCGCTTATCCATCAGCACCAGAGAACATGATGGAATGTCTGAGCATCCAGGCCTTTATTGATGGCTTACGTGACCCCAATATGCAGAGGACGCTTCGATTAGCCCATCCTAAAACATTGGTCGATGCATTGAATGCTGCTCTTGAATATGAAGCAGCCACGATGGCTTCGGGATACAACAAAGGTAGGACTATACAGGAAGAAGGTGACGATGACACACTTGATCAGAACGTCGACTTGTTGAAAGGTATGGCAGACAAGAAGCCAAAGAAGATCAAATGCTGGAAGTGTGGTCATCAGCTAGAGCACGTACGCAGCCCGTCTAAGCGTCCCAAGACTCCTGCAACCCAAGAATTCCAGTCATATGGGAAGCCAGACAGAGGTGAACATCGAGCTGATGTGAATCACCGAAAAGCCGACTCTCTGCCTAGACGGTCATGTCCTGTAGACTATTCTCAATGCAACAAGTCGAAACCTAAGGAAGTTGCAGTTTCAAGAACTACAGTAGTCAACGAACAATGGTCACCCACCAGGATCAGAGAAGATCAGGAGAATGATCCTCACCTGAAGATGATGCGGCAATGGAAGGAAGAAAAAATCGGCGTCCTACATGGCAAGAAGTGTCAAGATTTTCACCGACACTGAAGGCATATTGGGCTCAGTGGGACTCCCTTGTCCTGGAAGAAGGGCTGTTGAAAAGACTCCTTGAAAACGATGATGGTTCCGAGACGAAGAGACAGCTAGTTATCCCGAGAGCAGCTGAGGTACTGAAAAGGTTACACGACAGTCCATCGGGAGGTCACCTGGGAGTGAAGAAAACCCTTCAACGAGTCCGTGAAAGGTTTTATTGGATGAACAGCTCCGACGATGTGAAGGACTGGTATAAGAAATGTACGACTTGTGTAACGAGTAATGGACCACATCGCAAGAGAAAGGCACCTATGAGACAGTATAATGTTGGAAGCCCTTTCGAAAGGATTGCTTCAGACATCGCTGGACCATTTCCGACGACTGAAAATGGCGGTAAATACATCCTGGTTATAATGGATTATTTCACAAAGAGGGTGGAAATTTAAGCGATCCCGAATCAAGAGGCCACAACTGTCGCGGATGTATTGGTGAAAGAATTTATCAGCCCATATGGAGTGCCCTTGGAAGTCCACAGTGTCCAGGGAAGAAATTTCGAAAGACATCTATTTCAGGAGATTTGCGACAAGCTGGGAATGAAATAACCAGGACAACAGCATTACGTCCACAGTCAGATGGAAGGGTCGAGACAATGAACAGGACTATTGGAAAATACATGTCCAAAGTAGTTTCCAGCCATGAGAAAGATTGGGACCAGTATCTTTTCCTATTCGCATTGGCTTATCGATTTGTCGTCAATGAGTCCACGGGTGAAACACTTGCGAAAATCCTGTTTGGACGTGAAATGATGCTTCCTTGTGACCTGGAATTTGGCTGTCGTCCTGGAGAAGATCTAGCAGGAGAAGACTACGTGATCCAATTGAGAAAAAGGCTGGACGATATTCATAAATGAGTTCGAACAATCTTCAAGTTGCCAGCGACAGAATAAAAAGCCGGTACAACACGCAGGCCACAGTAGGCGGTTTTAAAGAAGGGGACCAAGTATGGTTACACAACCCGACGAGAAGAAAAGGATTTTCAGTAGTAATGCAAGTGTAATGATGATAATCGAAATACAAATTTCTTCGATTTTGAGAAACAAATTGTTGTTTGGAAACCGCACGAGCGCGTAAGCGCGAGTATGGTTTCCTAGAACAACAATAATCATTAATTACACGAGTTGTATTTGTCAAGATTATTTCACGAAAACAATTAAAATTGGGCTATGATGACGTTCGTTGCAAAATTCCATGAATTGTTTCCACACGTACTTGTTAGATCGCACGGTATTTTGCGGCATTTGTTCTTCTTTTACTTTCTTTTGAATCTCTTTTAGATCAAACAGACCAAAACGGTTTTTAGAATTCATTCTTGATACAATAATTCTGACGTTTCTTTATTAATTTGACATTTTCTGTCAGTCACTAGATTTTTAATATCGAATAAGACAACTAATGACAACGCGAAACACACAGATAGGAAAATTGCATGTATCCAATCAGGTGCCGAAATACAAAATCGAAAACATGGTGTTTTCAGATATCAATCCTCATATTTAAACCAATCGAAGGCACGTATTTTGTATTGAGTGAAATAATCTTTAAAATTACAAAAATCCTGGGAAGGTCCATACCTAATCAAGAAAAGGATCAATGATGTTATATATCGCATAAGCAAGATCCCCAACGAAAAACCAAAAGTAGTTCACCAAAACCGACTAGCGCCATTCGAAGGAAACCATGACCTAGAGAAAGGAGTAAACCATATTCGACATGTGTCTGACGCTACCTTCGATGAATTTATGGGCGCGTGTGGAGGTACCGAGAAAGCTAGATATGGAGTCACTTCAGAACAACGACAAGATTTGTTCACTCTCCAGGAAGATTATTCACTGGCATACACCATCCCCGCCCGTATCAAGAAAGCACGAGGGTTGGCAACCGTCTTTCGAAAGAAGTTCGGGCAATTAGAAATACTTGAAGACCAGATTCCAGCCCCTGGCAAAACACTGAGACTGAAACACAATTCACGGTAAATCTTCTACGTGGTAACTAAAAATGAATTTCAAGATCGATCTACCTACCGCGATGTGTGGGAAGCACTTCGAAACCTCCGAGACCATGTGTTGGAATCCAGCGTGAAGAAACTGACTATGCCTAAGATAGCGAGTAACCAGTTGGATTGGCGAGTTATCAGGAACATGGTAGAGGTTATCTTTGAAGATACCGGTGTCCAGATATTAATTTGCATCTACAACCCCCGTTATCAGTATCCGATGAAGACGGTGCCCTGCTATTTCCATAAGATCGGAAAGTGTAGAAATGGGGCCAGTTGCCGATTCAAACATCCAGTCTTGGCTACACAAAAGTTCCAGGCGGAACTTCCATTTAAGGAGGGGGTAATGAATGTTACGAAACATCACACTGGTATAGTCCCTAAATCCGACTCTGTCTAAGCCAGATATAAAAGTTAAAATTATGGCGGACGCGCAGGGTTTCTTATAATTGTTTACGAATAGTGACTAGCTTATCTACATTGTTTTTGTGACCTTCTTATCTAGAAAATGCCAGAAAGGCAATTGTTTTTGTAATCTAGAATTATCTAGTGAAAAAGGCATTAATATATAAGGGACCGATCAAGAAGAGTTTAGTTAGTTGATAATTTGACATCGTGAGATAAACAAGTAAATAAGTGAATATAAATTAGTGAACTGTTTATATAAATTAGTTTAAGTGAATATAAATTAAATAAGTGAACCCACCGAGTGTTTTAAGTTTATCCCACCCGTTTATTGTTTAAATAAAATAACAAAAACATTACAATATGAACAAATGGACTCAGGTTCGTACGTAGTATTAATTGAAAGTCAAAAAGCAGACTCAGCGCAATCAAAATTGGTGATTTGATATTACGCCAATATCCAGAATTAGACAATAAAATTAAAAAACTTGATAAAGTGGGAAAAAGCAGAGTGAAAATAACTTTCAAAGATGGTAAAGGAGAAAATTATTTAGTAGAACACAGTAAATCTCAAATTTTCGTAAATAATAGAAGCATATATTCCGAAATTCCTTGCTCACCGCCAAGGTATTATTAGAAACATTGATCTGGAACACAATATCATTATTTAAAAATGGTAATTAAGGCTTATGACTATCATTGTCAATTTTCGGACAGTAATGTTAAACGATTAAATAGTAAATTTCTAGAAAATGGCGAGGTTAAATACGCTTCCACTAAAAGTATCATAGTTAATTTCAGAGGTCAAACTTTGCCCAAATACGTTATTTTAAATAAAGTTAGGCTAAAAGTCTAAGTTTACAAACAAAAGGTGATATTGTGTTACAATTCTTGTCGGTATTGACATCCTGGGAAACAATGTCGAAGTAAAGGTGCTATAAATGTCGACAGGAACATAAATCAGATCAATGTACAGGTTTTTACAAACAGGAATGCATACAATGTGGAGGCACTCATTTCGCTGTTAACTTTGATAAATGTCATGAGTTTAAAAGGCAAAAACATATTAAAAATTTAATGTCGGAAAAAACATCACATATAAAGAAGCTTGTTAAAAAATACATATGCTGAAACTATGACAAATTCACACCAAACAGCTAGTAACCCTTCAAACCAACCATATGTATTCCCTTCAACTTCAAGACTTCCAAATACCTTATCATACCAACCACCTGTATTCCCTCAAACTCCCACACTCCCCAAATACCTTATCATATATACCTAGCTCCAGTAATCAAAATAGAACATGCCTTCGTACTAATACTCTTAGAAAATATACCATTCTGAAAACACCTACAAAACGTATGAGATCTTCACCACCTAACCCGGTGGCATTTTTGTATCGAGCGTATAGTATACCGCATTCGGGTAACGTCGTATTTGCCGAAGCCTGTCTTGAAACGAGCGACCGATATCCCGACCTATTGTCGGGATAACCATACGCTCGTTACTAACGGTTGCAAAACAGCGTTATTTTTTCTATAAAAAAGCATCATTTTCGTCATTACTTATTCAGGTGATCTATTACGTTATTACGAATTAGGTAAATCTATTACGATTTGAAATTATTGTTAAATAATTCAAAGAAATGGGAAACATTGAAATAATACCGATTCTAGAATTGGCCAATAAAATTACATATGAAAAACAACGATTTAGAAATTCCAGATAAATGACTTTTTTAATAGCAGATTTTCCCGGTTGTGATGACGTTTATTTTAGTAACCCATAATTTTCAAGAGCACATTTTATAATATCCGAACTTTCTATGCACCTTGTTGCGAAACATCCGAAATCTGTTACGAAAAAGTGCGACAACTATTATGAAAATAAAGCTTAGGAACAACATTGTTGCACCTGTTATAAGTACTTCTTCCCTTGATGTGTATACAAAACGTTTTGCTATTGAAGCCGTTTTTTTAAAATTTAGTAATAAATTATGGAGTGGCCCAACAATTATACTTATCACGTTGTGAACTCAAACGAAATCCGAACAAATTTTAAAAATAAGGACGAGGTTGAGGTAAGTGAATAGAGAGAAATTACGTTTTTATCTACATAACCTAACAAACCTAACTATGTCAAGAAACGCATATTTGCCAAATGCGCCGTTTATATGTAACTATAGTTAATCCAATGGACTAGTGGCACTATACTTAACCCTAGAGTGCTTACGTAAAAGATACACCTTTAAATGCTTACATGGGGTTACTGATAACCCCCTCCCAAAAAAAACAAATTAAAATAGGCATAATAAATAAAAAAAATTGCAGTATTTGAACAAAAAACTTTTATTTCAAACATTCTAAACATATTTCCACCCAATGGTCGTTACAAATTGGTTTTGAACATTTCCCGCAGGCAGTTTTGGTTTTTCTGTCATTTGTTCTTGCACACAAAAAACACCGCTTCTGTTTTAAAAGTTTTCTTGGAGGTTCTCCTTCAGGTCTAGGCTCATCTTTCACATCAAGTATGTTCCTAATGGATGATGCTAAATCACCAGGCAGATTTTTGGTTAAACGTCTTTCCATGTGAGGTTTAGCCAGAGCAAATCCAAGATCAAATAAAAATGTTCGGCGAGTACTCTTTTTTCTGTTACCTTTTACAATTTGGTGTATCACGTCGCAGTTTATTCCTGCTTGATCCAGCATTCCATAAAAAAATCGTAGTGGCCATCTACGCGTTTTTCTGGAGACAGATGAAGTGTGCATCATTTGATCAAATGTATCCACCCCTCCTTTTGTTGAGTTGTAGAAGTTTATGATTTCAGGTTTGCTATTTTCGTCAATTACCTTTCCGCTGTGCATGCTGGATAATAATAATACTGACTTCATTTTTTTCGGTGTGTAAGGAACCAAAGTTTTTTTATTACTAAATGCAAACTGAGAAGTACCTTCTTTTTTTTCCCTACTTGGGAGGAAAGATAAAGGAATTTCTGGTTTGTTTTTTCTGATGGTACCTACAATAGTCAGATTGAATTCCGTTAACATTTTGTCGGTCAATGGGATAGAGGTAAACCAATTATCCATTGTAATATTCCTCCCTGTTCCATGGATACTCTCGGTCAATGTTCTCACATAATAATCTGGCACAGGTTCTTTATCTGGTCTTTTTATTTTTCCAATATATGGAATAGCACTCACCATATAGAACGTGCGTGAATCACACATTGTCATTATTTTGAGTCCATACTTATCAGGTTTTGAAGCAATATAGACTCTAAATGGACAGTTTCCTCTAAATCCCAACAGCTGCTCATCAATTGTACAATAACTATGGGGCGTATAATTTTTAGTACAGTTTGAAATAAATCGTTCCCATATAGTACGTATAGGGGCAAATTTGTCTTGAGGATCTCTGATTCGTTTATTGTCAAATCTTATACAGGATATCAAAAACCTAAACCTGGTTTCGCTCATTATACAACGATATATTTCTGGTCCAAACTTTGACCACATTTCTTTTGAGTTCTGATGATTGTCTTTTTTTTGGCCTGCAATATACAGTAAACCAAATAATGCCATAATTTCAATGGAATCAGTGTCATTTACATAACGACAATCTTTAGAATATTTTTGTCTTTGCCTACCTATTTCTTGATTAGTGTATACAACGATGGAAATAATAATTTCATCACTAAAGAACAGTTTCCACGAATCCAATATTGTTGTTATATTCCTAGCATCGTTTTTCGGGCCTGGAAGTCGAAAGACAATATTTCGCTGAGGAGTTCGAGTACGACTTGGTGGTTCTGCAGACCAGCTATAACCATTCTTTCCTCTGAACTTTTTTGGTTGAAGAGGATCTTTTTCACTATCTACGTCTTCAGCTTTATTCTCTCTATTTTTATCTATAATATCTTCTCTGTCTTCGTATTCCTCTTCTTCGATAGATACAATACTGTCTGAATCTGATTGTACTGACACATTATCTTCATAATCTGTACCTTCATTATCAGAATCATATTGACTTTCAAGTTCCTCATACCACCTTAGCACAGTTTCCTCGAATTTTGGGTCACCTGGTCGAACAGCCATGGAAAGTTTTTTTTATCTTCAATATTTTAAACAACGCTTATTGCTTACTTGGGGTTACACGTCACCCCGATCGCGACAGAACTCACTGCGTCATAAAACAAACAGTACTGCCACACGCGTTATAAATAGAACACCGGGATACCGATACATAGCAGAAAACACATGGTTGCCAGTGTTACGGTTTTTTAATAATTATTAATTAAAATTTGGCTGGGGTTACTGGACACCCCCGTAAGCTTTCTAGGGTTAAGAAACGATTTCTGTTATTTTTTCTAATTTATTAAATTATACAGGGTGTTTCAGGTAATGTTTTAAATGAAAATATCTCGTTTATTTTTTAAATTAGGAAATTAATTTTTGAACAAAAGTTGTTTGAGTTTATTTGTTTTTAGCATACTTAGATTTTAATGTATACAGGATGTGTCCCAAAAAATAAGGAACGTGAAAACATTGTTTTCTTTTACATGTTTTTAAAAAACAAGTGCATACTTCTTAACGATTTTTAATCCTCGAGAAATTGTGCATACTTCTGTATAATTTAATATAATAATATACCATTGCACCAGAAATCAACGGATACCGAAATATTGATGGATTTAGAAATATGATATTGCAGCAGTATTTATCATAGGTTATGACACTGATAATGATTAGTCTAATTTAGCGATTGGATATATTTATTTACGGGTGTGAAAACAGCCACGGTTTCGACGTGGCAACACCGCGCACACGTACCTACCATTCTATAAAAAAATAACAATGCGATGGCACGCATTGGGAGTAGATGGATAATATTCATATTCAATAGAATCACCATTGTGAACTGTCAAAAGTCATTGTCGGGGCATAGGAGGGGGTACAGGTCGACTTAAATACTAATTCGTTCTATAAAAAACTAACAAAGCGATGGCACGCATTCAGACTCGATGGGTAATGTTCATATTCAAAAGAATAATGGTTGTGATCTGTCAAAAGTCATTGTCGGGCCGTAGGAGGGGGCACAGGTAGATTTAAATAATAATTAATTTTATAAAAAACTAACAAAGCGATGGCACGCATCCAGACTCGATGGATAATGTTCATATTCAAAAGAATAATGGTTGTGAACTGTCAAAAGTGATTATCGGGCCGTAGGAGGGGGTACAGGTCGATATAAATATTAATTAATTCTATAAAAAAATAACAGAGCGATGGCACGCATTCAGACTCGATGGATAATGCTCATATTCAATAGAATAATCATTGTGAGCTGTCAAAAGTCATTGTCGGGCCGTAGGAGGGGGTACAGATCGATATTAATATTAATTAATTCTATAAAAAAATAACAAAACGATGGCACGCATTCAGACTCGATGGATAATGTTCATATTCACTAGAATAATGGCTGTGAACTGTCAAAAGTGATTGTCGGGCCGTAGGAGGGCGTACAGGTCGATATAAATACTAATTAATTCTATAAAAAAATAACAGAGCGATGGCACGCATTCACACTCGATGGATAATGTTCATATTCAATAGAATCATCATTGTGAACTGTCAAAAGTGATTGTAGGGCCGTAGGAGGGGGTACAGGTAGATTTAAATATTAATTAATTATATAACACAACCTAGAAAGCGATGGCGCCCATTCAGACTCGATGGATAATGTTCATATTCACTAGAATAACGGTTGTGAACTGTCAAGTCATTGTCGCGCCGTAGGAGGGGGTGGTACAGGTCGATATAAATATTAATTAATTCTATAAAAAATAACAGAGCGATGGTACGCATTCAGACTCGATGGATCATGTTAATATTCAATAGAATCATCATTGTGAGCTGTAAAAAGTCATTGTCGGGCCGTAGGAATGTTATTTTTTTATAGAATTAATTAATATTTATATCGACCTGTACCCCCTCCTACGGCCCGACAATGACTTTTGACAGTTCACAACCGTTATTCTAGTGAATATGAACATTATCCATCGAGTCTGAATGCGCGCCATCGCTTTCTAGGTTTTGTTATAGAATTAAATCTACCTGTACCCCCTCCTACGGCCCTCCAATCACTTTTGACAGTTCACAATGATGATTCTATTGAATATGAATGCGTGCCATCGCTCTGTTATTTTTTTATAGAATTAATTAGTATTTATATCGACCTGTATCCCCTCCTACGGCCCGACAATCACTTTTGACAGTTCACAACCATTATTCTAGTGAATATGAACATTATCCATCTAGTCTGAATGCGTGCCATCGCTTTGTTATTTTTTTATAGAATTAATTAATATTTATATCGACCTGTACCCCTTCCTACGGCCCGACAATGACTTTTGACAGTTCTCAACCATTATTCTACTGAATATGAACATTATCCATCGAGTCTGAATGCGTGTCATCGCCTTGTTATTTTTTTATAGAATTAATTAATACTTATATCGACCTGTACCCCCTCCTACGGCCCGACAATGACTTTTGACACATTACAACCATTATTCTACCGAATAAGAACATTATCCATCGAGTCTGAATGCGTGCCATCGCTTTGTTATTTTTTATAGAATTAATTAATATTTATATCGACCTGTACCCCCTCCTACGGTCCGACAATCACTTTTGCTAGTTCACAACCATTATTCTAGTGAATATGAACATTATCAATCGAGTCTGAATGCGTGCCATCGCTTTGTTATTTTTTTTTATAGAATTAATTAATATTTATATCGACCTGTACCCTCTCCTACGGCCCGACAATGACTTTTGACAGTTCTCAACCATTATTCTACTGAATATGAACATTATCCATCGAGTCTGAATGCGTGCCATCGCCTTGTTATTTTTTCATAGAATTAATTAATATTTATATCGACCTGTACCCCCTCCTACGGCCCTACAATGACTTTTGACAGTTCCCAACCATTATTCTACTGAATATGAACATTATCCATCGAGTCTGAATGCGTGCCATCGCCTTGTTATTTTTTTATAGAATTAATTAATACTTATATCGACCTGTACACCATCTTACGGCTGGACAATGACTTTTGACAGTTCACAACCGTTATTCTATTGAATATGAACATTATCCATAGAGTCTGAATGCGTGCCATCGCTCTGTTATTTTTTTATAGAATTAATTAATATTTATATCGACCTGTACCCCCTCCTACGGCCCGACAATCACTTTTGACAGTTCACAACCATTATTCTATTCAATATGAACATTATCCATCGAGTCTGAATGCGTGCCATCGCTTTGTTAGTTTTTTATAGAACAAATTAATATTTAAATCGACCTGTACCCCCTTCTATGTCCCGACAATGACTTTTGACAGTTCACAATGATGATTCTATTGAATATGAATATTATCCATCTACTCCCAATGCGTGCCATCGCATTGTTATTTTTTTATAGAATGATAGGTACGTGTGCGCGGTGTTGCCACATCGAAACCATGGCTGTTTTCACACCCGTTATTTATTTTGTGTCAATATTTTACAAAATGACCTTTTCGGCGGCTCGGGCATTTAGAATGGTTGAGCTTTATTTTAGGAATAAACTGATGCCTGGTGTTTCTATTAACGTCAGTCATTGATTATACGTGGAGCTGATACAAACAACGATGTCGAAGTAATGTTCCGTCTATTTAAAGATATTTCTCTCGAGCGAACTAAAGCATACAACCTAACATAGTTAACGGATTTTGTTGTCAGCAGTTTTGATAGTTATTATAAACAAAGTTTGCCTTATTTGGTTATGAACAAAATGAGCAAATCAACAATAAATCGGTTAACAAATCAAATCACCCAGTTGGGAAAAATGCTATACCATGCCGCAAGTAGTTCTCATGAAGGAACGACATATTTTGTTGATATGAATAGCAATATATGTTCTTGCCTTGTAGGTGCAACTAGAAAAATATGCAAACATCAATCTGCCATAATAAAAGAATTTAATATAATGAACGCTTGCAATAAATTGACACTCGAAAGTAGGAAAATTCTATACATTATCGCAACTGGGATAGAGCCTCCGAAAAATATGTTGTTGCCTCTTAAATTTGTCGACTGCACAGAAATTAGCAAAAATAATTTACTTAGGCTGATACAGGAATCCACAAATATCGACGACAGTGAAAGTATTGTAACCACAAATGACGAACAACCCATAGACTCTCCAGAAAATAGCAGTAGTGATATAAAAAAGCTTGGTGCGAATTTATTTTAAAATTTAAGGAAGATGTCATAAAAAATTTGGAAGACGATCCAATAGGATTTAGCCCAGCCATTGAAAAATGTATGAAAAACTACCGGAAACATATAAATAGCTGTTCAACTCTTATGAGTGGCTTACATAGAGCTTTTAAATTTGACCACTTGCCGCGATCATTAACAGTAGGCTCGTAGAAAATTGCAAGAAAAGGAATAAAAATCGCCGTTCAGCCTACTTCTGTGTCTTGCAGAAAACTGCAAATAACAGGTAGAAGATCAATGCAGGCATTGAAAAGTGGAAGTCTTAGAGTAAGGAAGCCCAAAGCTCTCCTCATTCCCTTAATATTTGTGTTAATAACAATGTTGGACTCTGTGAAAATAAATTTTATCGCATTTACATTCTGTATATTTCCTATTCTATATCCACCTTCCTACCCACTTTTTTATGTACATTTTAACTTTATTTTGTAATATAAACCTTTTTATTCAAGTTTACAAAAAAGCGATTTTTATATTTCAGTTAAACATATAGTTCCTGATTTACTACTGTTTTGTTCATCTATAAGTCGTGTATTGAGCCATACGTCTTGGTTCGTAAACCAATGTACACACAAAGATTTTCAATAGTATCGAGCTTATGGTAGCCCGAGTGATTGTCGGGCTACCGCGAGCTCGATACGCGCCGAAGTCGGGAAACCCGAATGCGGTATACTATACGCTCGATACAAAAATGCAACCCGGCGTTAGAACATAACAATACCATAAAACCAATATCAAAACTAAAATTAGGTGGAATATTAAACAGTTTAAAGAATTAGAGTAATACAAATAACCAACAATTTGATAAGGATACGCAAGAGGGATTGGTCGATTCCTTAATAGAATTGGTAACGACAATACTATTAAACACAATAAACAATACTAACACATCTCAGCTAAATCCGATAGAGTTAACTAAAACTGTCAGTTCGGCTCTTGTCAAGTTCATATCTAAACTTAGATAATAAAAATGAGTTCTAAAATCATGCGGTGGAATTGTAGATCAGCAGTGGCAAATAAAAATAACCTAGAATATATTCTTTTCCAAAACAAAATTATTATATCATATCCTTACTGTCCGAAACCAAATGTGTCTTATAATTTTCCAGGTTTCAATTGTCTTAGGGAAGATACAACAGACGGGAAGGGGGAAGTTGCCATTATGATAAAAAATTATATTTTAAATGATGACATTCCATTACCTACATTCCAAAATATTCAAATTAAGTATGCAAGTGTCAAATTGGATCATACAAAGAAACATTATCTAGTATCTCTATATATCAAACCATTATCCAGGTTAACTGTAAAACAGTATTTAGATATTTTCAATGTCATTCCAAAACCATGTCTAATTGGTAGGGACTTTAACGCACATCATCTATTCTGGGGATCTATGCCGAAAACTTAACAGGAAGAAACTTATTACAAGCAACTATTGAAGCAAATTTAGTAATCTTGAATACAGGAAAAGCAACATTACTAGCAAGACCAGGACAGAGGAAAAGCACAATAGATATTACTATATGCTCACAGGATATCAACCAATTATTTGAATGGAAAGTGATAGACCGGACCATCTGCCTATCCTCAAGACATGTAGTGCAGCAAATACTGTGCTACCAATGAAGATGCATAAAATTTGGAACTTAAAAAACAGATTGGGATAAATATAGTCAATACCTACATATGATATTAAAAGAAGCTTCTCAGGACACTTATGTCAACCAACTACATTAACGAAGCAGCTAACCTGGCTATCCCCAAAATTCACATTCTTCAAGAAAATTCAAACCTTGGTGGACGGAAGAATGCAACATTGAAGTGAAGAAGAGAAAAGAATTATACAAAAATTTCAAAGCCAATCCCAACTTATCAAATCTCATTAAATAACAAGAACAAGATGCAAGAGTAAAAAAATTAACGAATACAGTGAAAAGGCAGAGATGGAGAGAGTATTGCATCAGCTTAAACAAAAACACACCAATGAAAGAGATGTGGTTCAAGCTGAATAAATATAAAAATAGAAAGCAATCAAACACATTGCAACTGGAATGGGGAGAATAGACATATTATTTTCATAATATCTCTCCATACTGGGTAAATGAGGAACCTTACTCCATGCACATACAAACAAAAGCCCAGACACTAATCAGACCATTCTCAATGGTCGAACTACAGATTGCCACAAAGAAAAATAACAATACAACACCAGGAATCGATAGCATACACTATCAAATGATCTCAGAACTTCCAGAAGGAGCAAACAGACGAATGTTGAACATCTTTAACAAACCGCTCTCCTATACCAGAGGATTGGCAAAAATATCTTATAATCCCAATTCTGAAACCAGGGAAACAAAAAAATTTAGCTGAGTCGTTTCGACCAATCTCTCTAGGATCATGAATTATGAAAATGTATGAAAGGCTAATTAAAAACAGGTTAGAACACTGGCTGGAAAAGAACACAAAAATCCCCAACATTCAATACGGCTTTAGAAGTGGAACGTCTACTCAAGAATTAACATCAAAACTAACTACCGACCTCCAATTGGCACTGTCAGACAACAGATATCAGCTTTATTTATTGATATAAAAGGAGCATATGACAATTACAATATATTAGCAAACAAACTAGATTAGTTAGGTATTCCTCACAACCTAATTTTCAACTTATTAAGACTATACAGTAATAGACAAATTATGATAAAAATGAGAGGAGAAAGAAGTGCCCCAAGATGTACATCCATTGGTCTTCCCCAGGATAGTATTCGTCCTATTCTTTGTTCTATCTATACGTCGTTTCGACCAATCTCTCTAGGATCATGAATTATGAAAATGTATGAAAGGCTAATTAAAAACAGGTTAGAACACTGGCTGGAAAAAAACACAAAAATCCCCAACATTCAATGCTGCTTTAGAAGTGGAACGTCTACTCAAGAATTAACATCAAAACTAACTACCGACCTCCAATTGGCACTGTCAGACAACAGATCAGTATCAGCTTTATTTATTGATATAAAAGGAGCATATGACAATTACAATATATTAGCAAACAAACTAGGTTAGTTAGTTATTCTCCAGGATAGTATTCTAAGTCCTATTATTTTTTCCATCTATACGTCAGATATTTCAGATAATTTGGAATCACATACAAAACTAATTCAATACACTGACGATATATGTTTATATGTTGAAAATAAAGTAAACGACTACACCATAAGAGATTTTATTATTAGATAACAAAGAAAATATCAAATTGGTTCGACAGTAATGGTTTGATTGTATCTCAAGAAAAATCAACTTTATGCACATTCACAAGACAATGATATCAACATAATAATAAAGCCAAGATAGGTCCATTTGACGTATCATATAAATCATTAATAAAATATCTTTGAATAATTTTCAACAGTAAGTTATCTTGGTCAGATCATATCATCTAATACAAAAATGTGATAATGCTCTAAGTCTAATAAGAGCCTTTTGTCACATTTAATGGGGAGCAAATCCAAATATATTTCTAATATTTTATAGAACACTAATTCGTTCAGTATTAGACTATGGCTGTACACTATATGAACATTCCAGAGAGAGCCAGTTAAAGAAAGTGGAAATTATAAAAAACAAATGCCTACACATAAGCTTAGGGATGCTGCAAAGTACTCCCATTTCAATAGTTGAGGCAGCAGAACCTCCATTAGTTTTAAGATGAGAATATCCTACGGAAAAACTCATATTGAGAATGATGTCACAAAATAGGATAGAAGAAGTTCATAAACTAAACCAAAGCATGAATAAACAAAATTGACGAAAGAAACGGCAACATCTTGCTGCTGCAAGTTTCCATTACCTTCAGGAATTTCAGCCGAACATATATCAACTCGATATACTACCTTGTTACAGCAGCAAATATGAACTGCGTGAACTGCAAATTACAGTATACTACCTAGGTGCCAAATCAACAAACTCCGAACTCTTCAATAACAAAAAGATGGCCCAATTTCGAATTTATTTACACAGATGGATCCAAAATGGAAGAAAACACCAGATGTGCTTTTTATCGCGTGAATGAAAATGTCTCCAGATTATTTAAACTTCCAAATATAACATCAGTCTATACATCTGAACTCATAGCAATTTTAGAGGCAATCGAATATATAAGAAAACATCAAAAACTGCAATGGGTGATACTAACGGATAGAAGCTTGTAGCTTCCACATCCGCAATTATTGTCAATATATTAGAAGAAATCCAATCGTGTTCTGACAGTAATAAGAACACTACATTTGTATGGATTAAAGGCCATAATGGGCTGCCATATAATTAAAGGGTCGACAAAATGGCAAAACAATAAGCCACAGAAGAAGGAGAAGAAACGAATATAAAGATCCCAATCTCAGATTTATACTCTACATAAAAGGATAAGCAGATGCAGAAATCGAAAACAATCCCAAGTTGCTACTAGTTTTTACAAATTATTGTAATTAGGCCCACAATAATTTAAGTGTGGCATGCAAAAAATTTTTAGAATGTTACGGGAATTACATTTAAAAAAAATTGAAACCTGCACAAATTTAGTTAGACACATTTCATATACATTTCATATGTGGTTACTATCACCAATTTAAATAGATTAGACTTAATATACTTACCATCTTTCTGAAAATTTTGTAACATTTCGTCAGTCACTGTTACAAAGTTGCCATCACTTGTCCTAAACATAATCTCCACGTTTGAATTGTCCTGATTTTCTAAAATTGTCTTAATCTTATCGGATGTCCAATGTTGTTCACCATTCTGCAACATCAACTGAATGACATTAGATTTTGTGGCAGTTTCAGCTCTAAAATTTCTATTTTCTGGCAACACAAGTTGTCCATTCATGTCCAGTTCAATGTATTCCTGACCTTCCGCAGTCGGTATGAAATTTTCCACGGTAGTTTCAGTACAACTGTCTTCGATGATAAAAGTTGGTGGTTGCGAAGAGGCCCCTATTTCTTTTTTAAGGTTAGCTATAGCTAGCCTGCTGGCCAGAGCTTCCTTCAGGCACGCTTGTTGCTCAGCTTCAATTCGCTTAGGTTTTACTTTTTGAGGTTTGTGAATGTTGAAGTTCACTGGTTTGAATGTGGAGTTATCAGGTGGGCTGCTAGTATTGAAGGGATATGTTGAATATTTTGGTTTCTTCGAAATGAACTCTGGTTTTGGCAGGACAATGAAGTTATCTACAATTTTATTTCAAATTAATAGGGATGATGACAGATTTTGAAAAACTATCCTGTAATGTTCTGAGACGTATATAATTTACAATAAATAACATATTTCTGTTGATAATAAAGGTTTAGTGGGGAAAAAATGATATTCGTTTTGAATTTAAAATTCGCACAACAACTCTTGTCAGTGTCATGGCGTCGCTAGTGACGTCACGTTTGAGTAAAGAAAGCGCAAAAAACGAGACTTCCATAGATGCTCATTGAATAATTTAGTTCATTTGTGTTATTAAATATGAATTCCAGAGTGGTGTGTAGTACCTCAGTGTGATAACACATAAATAAAAACACCCGGTAAGTTATTTGTTTGTTCCACAAAAGAAAACAATAGACAAGTGGCTTGAACCTGCAAGGCGAGATTATTCGGGATTGACCGTTATAATTGTATAAGAAAGTATGGGTTATTCTTTGCTATGCGGAGAACAACACATACACACATCAATATTAAGAGGTAGTGGCTCGGCTCGGGCAGCAGGTAGATACTCATCTATGATCCCTGCCCACGCGAACCTTGGTTTATCTCCCAATACCATACGGGGCAAACCAGTGTCCTATCCTCAGTTCCTCGCCAAACCCAACATTTCCTTTCTAGTACCTCCACTCACCAACACACCAGTTTCTTTCATAAACGGATATGTCGAAATTTAAAAACTGCATACCCCAGGCGAGTAGAGGTGAAAACCCGTAATCTCGCACTGATACTTCAGTCAGCCCCGTGGATACTGGGGGGGGGGTCAAACTTTCGATAGTTGGTAAGAAGAGAAGAAGCAAACTTAAAGAGACCCTTTACGTGGAGACACAATATCCGCACCATGAGGCTGGAGGAACATCTCAATGACCTAGAACACGAACTGCAGAACATAAAGTGGGATGTCATAGGGATCAGCGAAACACGACTGAGCGGCGAAGCGGTCACCATCCTCAAATCTGAACATTTACTGTTCCAAAAGAACTCGGATACAAACTCACACATCGGAAGCACTGCTTTACTGGTTCACAAAAAGAAGAAACACTTGGTTAAAAAGATAAGAGCCGGGTCAGAATAATGTATGTAATGATCAGGATCAACGCCATGTTTAATGTCCAAATCATCCAAGCATATGCACCCACCTCCGCCTCCTCAGACGAAGAAATAGAAAGATTCTACGAAGTTCTAACAATTGCAAAGAGCGCTGAAAAGGCCAAAAACTGTGTGATAATAGGCGATTTTAACGTGAAGATTGAAGCCAGATTGCCGATGAACCCTCCCTTCATAGGTAAATTCGGGTTAGGAACGAGGAACCAAAGAGAACAAACCATGATCGACTTCCTCAACAAGAAGAGGCTCTACTGCATGAATACCTTCTACAAAAACGATCCGAAAAGAAAATGGACCTGGAAGAGCCCCGATAACAGTATCAAAAACGAGATAGAATATGTTTAAACATCAAACCCCCAATTATGCTTGGACGTGTCATTAATAAACCGCTTTGACACAGGCAGCGACCACAGATTGGTCAGAGCCAGGATTCACGTCAATACTCGACACCAGAGAAAAGCTCTAGTGGAAAGAAAGATACGATCAACAACAGGTGAACTAAGAGAGAAAGAGGAAGAATTCAATAGATAAATTGACAAGAAGTTACAACCAATCGAAGATACGCGAAACGTGGAACTAAACGTCTGTTCTGTTCAGAAAGAAAGATCCGAAATTCAGTTTAGAAACAGAACGGCTCATCGAAGAGCAGAGGAAAACCGACCAAAACTCACCAAGGTATGGGGACCCGAATAAGATCGTGAAGAAGGCCATGAGGAAAGATCAGAGAGCTTATAATACGAGAATGGTAAAGGAAGCCATACAGAACAACGCAAACATGAGAGTTCTCCGTTCCGAGAGATCTAAAGGTAAAATGATTATTCGCAAGATGAAAAATGATCAAGGAGTCATTGAGAATGAAAGAGGAAAGATCACAGAAATTATTGGAAATTTCTATCGACGACTATACAACCCATCGATGTTACAACCAGATCAAACTCATCAGCCAGTCCTAAACATAGGATCAGAAGAACTAGACCCCATTGATGGAGAAGGACTAGAGGCAGCGCTAAAATACCTGAAGAACTGCAAAGCCCCGGGAGAAGACCAAATCACCAGTGAGATGTCGAAGACCGGAGGAGAGACACTCAGGAAAGCCCTCCTGACCCTACTAAATAAATGTCTAGAAGAAGGAAAAATACCGGACACTTGGAAAAACGCAGAAGTTATCCTATTATTCAAAAAGTGCGACTGCACAAATCTAGAAAATTTCAGGCCAATTAGTCTGATATCCATCCTCTACAAACTACTAACTAAAATAATAACCAACCGCCTGAGCAATAAATTCGACTTTTTTCCAAACAATCAGGTTTCAGAAAGGGATATAGCACGATTGATCATATACAAGCAGTACGCACGTTAACCCATTAGTGCGTCGAGTCCCTCTAAA
The DNA here is from genome assembly GCA_963921935.1 of Galeruca laticollis. NCBI lineage: Eukaryota > Metazoa > Arthropoda > Insecta > Coleoptera > Chrysomelidae > Galeruca > Galeruca laticollis. The sequence goes on along the minus strand of OY998179.1, from coordinate 141,590,128 downwards.
GAGACGCTATTATTTTACGAAGTCTACATCTTCCTAACCTTACTTTCGAAGTGTGATCGCGCTTGTTACTCGATTTAAGACCACATACAGTCAGTCTTTATAAATTAGCAGAGGTGTGAGGTTGTTTGTCTATTTTATGTGATATTGGATCCCGCGGGTAAGTTTTTATTTTTTAACTTGGATTATGGTAGAGCTACTTTATTAAATTTTTAACTGTGCATAATTATAAGGTTTAGTATCATAACTGTATTTTTTTGCAAACAAAATATTTTTTATTTGAGACAGTAAGTCTTGTTTTTTTTGTCGTCCCCTATAAGGGACTCTATGCACTCTGGACCTTATTGATAAATATATTTTTTTGCAGTTTGCCCCTTTACCAGCTTATATCTTTACTGGAAGAAGATGCGGATCAACGAAATGCAAACATATTTATAGAACCGCCTGTTGACCATGGAGCAGACACAGAGGAAGACAGCGACAAATCGGATGATGAACATATTGGTGACATAAATCATTTATGTCGTGGTATACTAAAACAAAATTGTGAAATATCTCAAGAAGAAAATAATCTAGATGACATACAGGAGTCTTTACCAGAACAACTACTATTTGCTCATCCTGAAACTCATGATTTATCCAATGCCACCACCAGTCAGTCAGGTCCAAAAAAGAAGCTTCATAGTTGGAAAGGCGCTGCTCCTGATTTATCCAATGCCACCACCAGTCAGTCAGGTCCAAAAAAGAAGCTTCATAGTTCGACAGGCGCTGCTCCTGATTTTTCAGCAAATCGAATTTTTGTATCTAAAGAGTCTTCTTCAGAAGCTAAATCTGCCCAGACACCTGTAGATTTTTATCTTTTATTTTTTGATGAAAATCTTACATCTAAAATTGTAGAAGAAACAAATCTATTTGCACAACAAAAAAATAGGGATTTGCAGTTCAAAAAGGATGAGTTTTTCGTTTTATTGGGTGGAATGCTCTGTTATCTGGATATGACAAATACCCTCACAAAAGAATGTACTGGCATTCAACAGATGTGCCAAAAATGTTATCTAACAGTATGCGCTTGAATAGATTTGAAACTTTATTACGTCATATGCACTTCAATGACAATACTAAAATTGATACAAGTGACAGACTTTACAAAATTCGTCCACTAATAGATGCACTCAATGAAAATTTTAAACGACATGGTGGATTAGAAAAAGCTTTATCAATTGACGAAAGCATGATTCCATATTATGGCAAACATTACGCCAAACAGTATATAAAGGGAAAACCTATACGTTTTGGTTACAAAAATTGGGCAATTTGTAATAGTAATGGGTATATGATTAACTTTGAGATTTACACTGGAAAATCAAACTCAGAAAAGGTTTTTGGACTTGGAGGAGATGTGGTGATGTCACTGCTTCAGAAAGCAGAAGTTCGTGCCGATAATGGACATAAATTTTTTTTCGATAATTATTTTACGAGTTTACGCTTATTACAGCACTTGTCTGAAAACAATATATGCGCCACTGGAACTGTGAGACAGGACCGAACAGAAAAATGCCCATTTCCTGATGTAAAATTTTGGAAAGACAAACCAAGGGGAACATGTTACTTTATGTCATGCGAAAATGTCACTTTTGTGCAATGGAAGGATAATAAAGTTGTCACTGTAGCAACAAATTTCGAATCTAATGATATTGTAACAACTTCTAGGTGGTGCAAGGACTCCTAAAGTAAAAAGCAGATTACACAACCGCAAATTATTGCAAATTATAATAAAAATATGGGTGGGGTCGATATAATGGATGGACTTATTGCAGTATATAGAACCAGAATGCGACAAAGAAAATGGTATTGGCCAATAGTGTCGTACTTGTTAGATGTCAGTGTGTCAAATTCATGGATTTTGATGAAAAAAATGATGCCAAGTAATCCTAACGTGCCTCACTACTAGTGTTTCGCAGATATATAGCACTTAGTTTCCTTCAAACATATGGCAAAAAACCAAGCCGAGGAAAAACTACACTACCACATCCCGTTGCTTCTAGATTTGACAACATAGGCCACATGGTTCGCTATAATGAAACGGACAGAAGGTGCCAAGTGTGATTGTGGACTTCATCCTAAATTTTGCTGTGAAGGTTATCATACTAATTAAAATTATTTATAATTTATGTTTTAATACTTTTCAGTTTGCACTTGTTTTATGTTCAGTTTGCATGGAGTCCCTTTAGAGGGACATTTAAAATTGGGGTAATAAAAAATACTAAATTTATTTTTACATTTTTTTACCTACTTTTATATGTATTTTAAAATATTGCATTGAAAAAATCCAAAAAATCGAATACTTTATAACTTCATGCACTAATGGGTTAATAAAAAATGCACAGAATACAACATCCAACTGTACATAGCCTTCGTCGACTATCAGAAGGCTTTCGATTCAATCTAAATCTGGGCGATACTGGATACGATGAATACGCTCGCGTAGATTACGTACAGCGAGGTGTCAGACAGGGAGGTACAATTTCACTCAAGTTATTCACCCTAGCAATGGAGAACGCATTTAAAGGCCTATCATGGGATCAGAAAGGCATCAAGATCGACGGGAAATATCTTAACCATCTCCGCTTCGCAGACGATATTGTTCTCTTTAGCAGTGACCCGGCCGAACTTACGACGATGCTCCAAGAGCTCAGAGTAGTCTCCGAAGCTGTCGGACTTAAAATGAACTTACAGAAGACCAAAATCATGAAAGTCACCATTGAGAATGACACGAGTAATCAAATCGCAGAGGTTACCAGACGAATCATCCTTAGCTGGGTAGCATTCGGGAAGCTTAGCTACATATTTGGACATCCAAAGATCCCAGTGAACCTAAAGAGGAAGGTCTACGATACATGTATCCTGCCGGTGGCAACATACGGACTCGAAACCGTCACCCTTACAATGAACAGCGCCAACCGTCTCCGAATCTGCCAAAGAGCAATGGAACGTGCAATGCTGGGAGTAAGTCTGCGTGACAGGATCCGAAACGTAGATATTAGGCGGAGGACAGGAGTTTGCGATGTCTTGGAAAGGGTGGCGAAGCACAAGTGGCAGTGGGCGAGGCACCTGGCCAGAAATAATTCCAAATTGACGAAAACACTAATGTAATGGAGACCAAGGGAAAAATTGGATGAAGGCCGCCCAAGATAGATCGACATGGAAGTCAGAGGAAGAGGCTTATGTCCATGAATGGATGAACACAGGCTAAAGAAGAAGAAGAAGAGTACCATGCAGAAAACCATTTCTGCACATAATCTAGATCTTTTTGAAGGTCTGCGTGGTTTATGATGGTATTACAGTACACGTTTGTATTGTCTGCATAAAATGATATAAAACTAGAAACATAGTATTGCAAATCACTGAGGAATGCCACTAGATACAGATCTTTCTACCGAAAAATGTTGAGCTACCCTAACTTTAAAATTCCTGTTCGGTAAAAAATCAGGAATCCACTTGTTAAATCTACCTCTAACGCCCAGATGGTCTAATTTATAGAAAAGTCGTCGGCTAGGTAGTATTGAAGGCTTTGGAGAAGTCGACGTCAGAGTAGACTAGTTTTATTGTACAAAGCGTTGGTCCAATCGTTAAAGCATAGTAAGAGGTTACTTAATGTCGAACAGCCTTTAACAAAGCCATGTTGCTGATGAGGGGTAAGGTTAAACTTTTCTTAAATTTGTTAAAATATGTTATTTCTTTGATTGAGTCGGGTAGCAAGTTAAAAAACTGACCTCCTGCATATATTGGAGACTTTTTTAGTTGAAATCATTGAATCGTTTTAGGTGGATATCACCTTTATTTCTCGTGTTATAATTATGGACTTCACTATTTACTTGAAGCTTACTCTTATTAAGAAAAGTGTAGGTTAACAATTTAAAGAGATAGATGCATGTACAGGTTATAATGTAATTCTTCTTAAATGCATCTCTACAAGATTCGTTATACTTCAAGTTGAAAATTAGACGAATGAATGGCTTTTGAAGGATGAATATTCGCTAAAAATCTGTTGCTTGGCCCCACACAACTATATTGGAGCTGATATCAGAGTATATAAAAGCATAATACAACTTAAGTAGGTGACTGATAAAAATTTGATTTTAGATTATTGAGAGCAAAGTAGAGATTATTTAGTTTTTTACAGAGAGTCAATTTGATGGTTAAAATATAATTTGGAATCTAATTCCATTCCAAGAAATTTAGTGTGTTCTACTGACTCGAACTTACTATTGTTTAATGTTGTTGTGAGATGACATGCTGTATATATATATCACGATGACAAATCAATCGTAAGAAATTTCACATTACTGTGAATTCTCGGACAAGTTTGAATGTCTATTGTAACGTTAAACCCTTATTATTCACTTTAATGGTCATAAACGCCCATTAATAAAAGAAAGTTTAGCTTTAAGTGCCTGCTCAAGAAAAGATCAAAGAATTGAATTTTACATGGTTCAAATGAACCTATGATCTTTTTATAAAATAGAGATTATGAAACTTTCCAAAACTATTAAAATGTTACTACAAATAACTTTGAGTGATCTACGATCCTTCAATTAGCACTGTGAACAATATTTCAAACCCTTTCACAAATGAATAGGGAATCAAGTATTCGAAATGAATGTTTTATGGATTGATATACATTAACTAACAGGACACTATTTATCGCTTCACGGTAAAGTGGGTAATTACCTTTATGTCAAAAAATATCATCATTCAACTGAGAGTTATGGTCTGGAAGAGAAAGTTCTACCCCCAAAAAACTTTCAAATATCTACAGAAATTAATCAATTTACAAACAGTCAGTTTCTCAACATCAGGCAGTACAGAACTAAATCCACTCTGGAACGGTCGACATAAAAAAGTGACAATTCCTCGCGTTCGATACATACAGTGTGCGTAAACTATATCTAGATAAACCTGAAGTGTTAAAATATCTCTCGCGTTACGACGCAATATAAAAAAGAGCAAATTTTTGTGACTTCGTTCGAGAATTAGAGGAAAAGTATACATATCTACTACACGAGCATTTAGTATCTTTAAGAAAACTGTAGCCAACTATCAACTCACTGTGGACATTCTTGTTTCTGTATCTTGTTAATATTTTGTTGTAAAGTGATTTACGTGTTTAAAATTGTCGTATTTAAGTGATTTATTACTTAAAATTACGACTGGTCCTTCTTTCACAACCTTATCGAAGAAAAACAAACAACACATCTACTTAGGTGCAGTCCACTCCACTAATCTAGTTCATTACAAATCCTAAGAAATGTAAAAGTTAAGTTGTTGCCTTCCCTAAGAGGAGATGTGAATTGGATAAAAATGGTTTTATTTTCATTGATAATTAATGAACTCAATCATGGTTATTTGTATTTTCCTAAGTAATTCGTCTGAACTTTCAGCTACAATTACAATCGTTGTGTCATCTGCATATATAAAAACGCATCCATTTGTTATACTTAAGGGTAGCATTTATGTAGAGGAGAAATAAAAATTGTCCTAATACTCCACCCTGTGGAGTTCCAATATAAGTACTAAACTCATTAGATAGCCCATCTTCAATCTGCACTTTTAGTGTTCTGCCCGACGTGTATGAGTTAATCCACGATTGAATTGGTTCTCTAATGCCCTTTGCTTCAAGTTTTATTGATAAGAAAGTGGGATTAATCGTGTGAAATGCACGGGTTAGGTCGAAAAATATTCCCACTAAATTGAAGCAGTTTCGATTGAATAATTCTGTCGAAAACTATGTTGGGATTGTGTGATTATACTAGTGTGGTCTAAATATTTAATTAACCTCTTGTAAACACCAGATGATAGTGGATGAGATATTGAATGTACACATATTTAAGTTACTTGGCACATTTTAAAATAGTATGTATCTTGTTTGACGCCTAAATTTAATACATGAACCATATTTTTTGATGTTAGGATTAACCTTCAGCATTGTTGTCTTAATATATATTTAATTAAAATTTCAGTTGTCCCATGATATGGACAATTATATAGAATATCATTTAATGATATCAGTTTCATAGATCCACATCAAACCCGGGTGTATGTCCACAAGATATCAATGTCAATCAGAATAGTTCTTTGGACTTTTAAAAGCCCTGCCTTTATCTTAATCAAATCAAATATTATACTACACGACGTTATAACCGAATCCCAACAACAAAAACTTATAAAACATGAAGGTATCACAAATCACAGAGGAATTCACGAGGCTGGTAAGCAACTAAATACTATTGGCCAAAACTAAATACCAACATGAAAAACGTTATCAACAACTGTTCCATTTGTCAACAAGTTAAATATGAGAGACACCCGCCTTTAATAAAACTTCAGCTAACCCAACTCCAAGAAAACCACCCGAAACTATACACATAGACACTTCTAAGTTTGACAATACAATTAGGATAAAGTCGGGTGAGATGGCCAGTCCGGAGAGATGGCCAACAGCTAAAACTTGACTAACGGGTCGTGAGATGGTGCTGCCTGTCCTCTCCGACAATAAATGATTATCCATAAGCACAGCCAGTGTGTTGTCGTTTAAGTCGAGGTCACGTTAAAGCGTCAAAACAATAAAAATAATATCACCTCCTTATAAAATTTTATATTAGTTTTGTGTCACCTTCTACTGTGAATGTTTGTGAGGAAACTTAGTGCCGATTTCAACATATTAGGTGAGTACTATGTTCATTAGATGATTCTAACCTCAAACAACAGTTAAAAATGTGCGGTGGGTTTTGTTTGTCACGTTGGCCATCTCTCCCTAGCATTTGGGAGAGATGACCAACCAATAGTAGGGACAGATGGCCATATATTTTTACGTCTCTTTCTTTACAGTTTGGCATCATTTCCATTCTGCTGCGAAAACATGTCAACGGAGTATCAAAGAAGGAACTCGAATCGTGGAAACTATGCTGAAGAAAATCTGCGGCGATCAATGGACGCTGTCAGAAACGGTTCTTCTGTGAACGGCGCTTCAAAAAATTATGGCATTCCTAGGAAAACTCTTGAAAGGAAACTAAAAAAAAAAGTGTCGACGACAGGTAAAATGGGGCCGGATAGCATGTTGGGGGAGGCAAATGAAAATAAATTGGTGCAACATATTAAGAAGGCACAAAAATGCGGTTTTCCTATGACAGTTCCAGATGTTCGAAAGCTTGCCTATAATTTTGCGGAAAGTCTAAAAATCAATCACAAGTTCAACAAAGAAAAAGGATGTGCCGGTTCAGATTGGTTTAGGTCTTTTTTGAGAAGACATCCAGACTTGTCTATTCGCAAGGCTGAGGGTGTATCTCTAGGGCGAGGTGAAGGCATGAACCGTTTAGATGTGGGAAATTATTTCACTTTACTGCAAGAAGTACTGGATGAGCTTTTCGACAAACCTGGATGCATTTATAATGTCGACGAAACAGGCCTTCAATTAAATAATCGTTCTGGCCATGTCTTAGCCCAAAAAGGAGCAAAGGATGTTGTCACAGTGACAACAGGGGAAAGGGGTGAGACAATATCGTGCATAGCTTGTTGTAACGCTGAAGGTTTTTTCTGCCGCCGGTCTGTGTATTTAAAGGCAAGAATTTAAAGACTGAGTGGACTGATTCAATGCCGCCTGGTTCACATATTGTAATGTCTGAAAAATCAGCCTACGTTACTGCAACGATTTTTTTGAATTGGTTTAAAAACCACTTCTTGTCACGTAAAGGAGAAGGGAAGGCATTATTAATTCTTGACGGGCATGCTTTTCACTGTTCTTGTGTTGAACCTTTAGAAACTGCTGAAGCAAACAATGTAGTTTTATTGTGCCTACCTCCGCACACTACCCATTATTTGCAGCCGCTCGACAGAGCTTTTTTCAAGTCGATCAAGTCCTTCTACTATCAATCCTGCAGAGAGTGGATGCAGAGTCACCCCGGAAGGAAACTGGGGAGACTCCAGTTTGGTGAACTTTTAACGAAAAGCTGGAGCAAGACCGCGACCGCTGGAAATGCTATATCCGGCTTCAGGGCCACTGGCATATTTCCCTGGAACCCCGATTCCATACCCGATCATTCTTACACAGTTGCTGATCGAATAGTAAACAGCGAAACTTCCATAGAACCCTCACACAGACACAAGTAAAACGAACACTCAACAATCGAACGCTGAAGCAACACAAGAACTTAGACACCCAGTCATCATAATGGATGAGTCGATGCCATCCTGTAGCCATGCTGGTACAGAACCTCGATGTTCAACTCCAGCGGAAGGGACACTGTTCCAGATTTGACACCTGGAAAGCTCTTAGATCAAATTAATCCCACACCTAAGTTAGTTGTTTCTGCAAAAAAAAACGCAAAGACAGTTGCTACCCTATTCACGTCTCCTGACTATATAGCGACTGTAAAAATTTACCCAATCTTAAAGACTTTGCCAAATTATACGGCATTAACTGGCATTACACTCTCCCACATAATCCCAATAGCAATGCAATTGTAGACATATTTAATTCTACAATATTAGAACACATGAGAACAGTATCTCTAACAAATTCAAAATTATACATATTTGAAAACTAAGATTATCCATTTTGGGATACAATAACTCAATTCACTCAGTCACCAAACATAAGCCTAATTATCTTCTTTTAGGGCATCTCCACTTGAAAGATCCCATCGAAAACGATGACGAAGCCCAACCAGATAACATTTAATTAAATGGACATAAGGAAACTATGAAACAATTAGAATAGACTAGAGTTTATCGATCTTACAATATCATATGACATAAAAGCCAGGTCAAATATAAGCAAATTAAAATGAAAAAGTCCAGCTAAAACAGGGACTTTTAACTTAAAATATTAGAACTCAGCAATACAAACGTACACATACAAAAAATATATAAATCAAGAAACACACAGATACTTTAGAAATTAAAATCAAACAAAGTATGTGCTGCAGTTTGTTAAACATTGTGTTTGTAAGTTGGCAACCCTGACAAAATTATATAGTGGTATTTAGTTTTTCAAGTTAGTTTCATGCACGTTGTCATTTTGTAAAATGTCAGGTGATACGTTAAGTTGGATGTTGAGTCAATTTTTTAGCCATGTGCATGCCTTTTTGTTGTTAACAATTTATATTGTTTTTAAGATCTATTCTTAAATAAATCTGTTGCCAAGTATTGCCGTTTTAATTACCTTTTACACTGCTAACATTGGTTATGGGCCCAGCTGTGTAAAAAGAGCAGTATTGGTAAATCAAGGAAAGTGAGGTTATAAGCACATGGAAATGTTGTCGAGTTGTTAAAGAAGTTAAGTTAAAATATGTATAAAATGGATAATAATGAAAATAAGTATGGAATCATTCCATTTAAAGGAGGAAACTTTGACAACTGGAAATTCCGAGTGGAATCTGTACTCAAAGCATTGGAAGTTGATCAAGTATTAAATGATATAGAAGAAAAGGATAAAGATGATAAGTGGCATAAAATGGAAAATAAGGCCAGAAATATTTTAGTCCAGAGTGTGGCAGATTCTCATCTTGAGTACATAAAAGATTTCAAAAAGTCCAGGAGTATGCTGGAAAAGTTGGAGACTGTGTTTGATAAAAAGGGCGTTTGCTCAAAATTTTACCTGCTAAAAGAATTGGTTAGTTTAAAGTATATTGGTTCTGAAGATTTACAGCAGCATTTTGCCAAATATGATAAAATACAGAGAGAATTAAGAAGTTTAGGAGCAAATTTCTCTGAATCAGATATTGCTTGTTTTTTGCTCCTTTCAATGCCAAAAGAATATGAAAATGTAGTGACAGCTATAAGAACAGTTTCAGATGATAAATTAAGCTTAGATATGGTAAAGAAAAGGTTATTGGAATTCAAAACGAATAAGGCTGATGGAAAATCGAGAAACATGGTACCTGCATCATTTGTTGCATCCAAAAACAACATTAAGTGTTATCGTTGTGGAAATATGGGCCATCTGCAGAATGTCTGTAGTATTAAATGCCATATTTGTAATAAATTGGGTCATAAAGCACATAACTGTAGGAACAAGAAATCTACCAGTGACAGTGAGGCACATTATTCAAGGGATAAGCAGGAAGATGATACTGTAGCTTTCTGCTCTACATCTGAATAATATCTATCGGAAGATTATCTGTATTGGTATGCAGATTCAGGTGCTACACACCACTATATCAATGATGAGCAGTTAATGGAGAACAAACAATACTTCTCAGAACCTAAAGAAATTAACTTGGCAGAAAAAGAGAAAAGTATGGTGGCAACCTGTAGTGGAGAGGTAAATATAATAAGTGTGGTAGAAAATAAAGAAATTCCAATTACTTTAAAAAATGTTTATTGTGTCCCTGGTCTAAGGGTACATTTATTGTCAATTCCAACTATAGAAAAATTAGGCTTTGAAATAACTTGTGTAGCTGGTATTATATTAATAAAGAAAAATAATAAAACCTATGTTGAAGGTAAACGCAATGGAAATTTATATGTTACAGTTTAAAATTGTTAAAAATATGAATAATGCAAATTTGTCATTTAAGTCAGATATAAAACTGTGGCACCATAGATATGGTCATTTAAATTATGAAACTTTGTCTAAAATTAGCCATCTAAGTTTGGTTAATGGTCTTGATTTTCAGAATAATAAACCTCCGGAATTGTGTGAAGTTTGTGTGAAGTGTGTGTAAAGACCAAACAAAAATGTTTACCGTACTATTCAAAAACTAATAGATCAAATAGACCTTAAGAGTTGTTACACACAGATGTGTGTGGCCCTATTACACCCACTTCTCACAATGGAAATAAATATTTTGTAAACTTTTGTCGACGATTATTCACGTTTTGTAATGGTATATATTATTGAAAGTAAAGATGAGGTTTTTCAATGTTTTAAAAATTATGAAGCAATGGTAGCTGCATTGTTCTGTGGTAAAAAGATTGCTAAGATAAAATGTGACAATGGAGATGAATATTCATCTAAAATTTTTGAAGATTTTTGTTCTGAAAAAGGTATCCAAATTTTGTACACTCCTCCATATACTCCCCAAATGAACGGTGTAGCTGAGTGTTTAAACCAAACTGTAATGGACAAAGCAAGAGCAATGATAGTACAGGCAAATATGGAAAAAGTTTTTTGGGAGGAAGCAGTACTTACTGCAGCCTATATCATAAATCGTACACAATCTTGTCATGTTCAAAATAAAACTCCTTTTGAAATGTGGGTAGGTAAAAAACCTAATGTGTGTAATATGCGTGTATTTGGTTACATAGCATTTGCTAGGATTCCAGATTCGCTTAGATCAAAACTTGATAACAAAGGGGTAAAATGTGTGTTACTGAAAACGGTTATAGATTATGGAATTTTGAAGAAAATAAGTTAATACACAGTAGAAACGTTATTTTTGACGAAGAAAAGTTTTATTTTGAAAGTAAGTCTAAAGAAGATTATGAGTATTTTAATGATGAAGAAAATGAAAAAGAATAAATTAATATACCTGATATTGAAGAGGACGAGAAACAAATAGAAAGTAGGCAAGCTGAAGACAGTGATGTGAGTAATGATGAACTGGAAATAGAAGGAACAAAAAGAAGTACACGAAAGCCAGCATATCTTGATGACTATGAGGTAGATTATGGTTATTTCGCTTTAAAGTCTGATTTTAGTGAGGTTCCTAAATCCTATAAAGAAGCAAAGAAATGTGGAAACTGGAATAAATTGAAAAGAACTATAGATGACGAATTAAGCGCACTAGAAAATAATGATACATGGAAGCTAGCTGAACATCCTGAAAATGAAAATGTTATCAGCAATAGATGGGTCTTTAGGATAAAAAATGAAGGTAATGATAAAATAACATATAAAGCTCGCTTGGTTGCTAGGGGTTTCGAGCAAGAATTTGATGTTTTTTCTCAAATTCATGCCCCGGTGGCAAAACTCTCTTCCTTTCGCATTTTATTGTCGATTTGTGTTAATTATAACCTTTCTTTACAACAGCTTGATGTTAAAAATAGCTTTTTGAATGGTTCTATAAATGAAAATGTATATATGAATATCCCTGAAGGTATAGAAGTATAAAAATGATCAAAACAAGGTTTGCAAATTAAATAAATCTATTTATGGTTTGAAACAAGCCCCCAAAATTTGGAACCAAAGATTTAACTCCTTTATGAAAAGTATAAACTTTGAAAGATCTAAATCTGACTATTGTCTATATTTCTTTTTAGAGCAGAACATATGTTGCTATCTTTTGTTATATGTAGATGACATACTTTTAGCATGTAATGATAAAATTTTTTTGTCTAAAGTAAAGCGAGAATTGTGTGAAACGTTTAAAATGAAAGATCTTGGAGAAGTTAATAACTTTTTAGGAATTCATGTTACTAGAGATTTTAATGAGAAGATTGTAACCATTGATCAATCTGATGCCATTAAAAATTTGGTGAAGAAATTTAACATTGATGATTGCAAAATTGTTAAAACTCCAATTGAGAAAAATTTAAATTTAAATAAAGCTTCAGGTAGTGATATTAAAACAAAACTACCTTATAAAGAGCTTTTAGGTTCGTTAATGTATATCATGATGGGCACGAGGCCAGATATTTGTTACTGTGTGAGTTTCTTCTCCAAATTTCAAGATTTCACAACCGATGAACACTTTAAACATTTATGACGAGTTTTAAAATACCTTAAGTTTACAGTTAATCTTAAATTGGTTTTTTGTTCATCTGATAATGATAAGGACAAAAGTTTAGTAGGGTACACTGATGCTGATTGGGCAAATGATCAAATAGACAGAAAGTCTGTAAGTGGATTTTGTTTTAAGCTATTTAATAACTTGATATCATGGTCGTCCAAAAAGCAATCCATTGTAACCCTTTCTAGTACTGAATCAGAATTTGTAGCTTTGTGTATGGCTAGTTGTGAACTTTTGTATATTAAAAATATTTTGGATGAATTAAAATTACAATATTATTCTCCAGTAATTTTATATGAAGACAATCAGAGCACTATCAAACTAATTCAAAACTTTGAAAACAATAAAAGATGTAAGCACATCAAAGTTAAATATCATTTTGTGGTCGATCTTGTTATTAAAAATATTATAAAAATCAGTTATATTAACACAAGTGAGCAACTAGCAGACATATTTACTAAGAGTTTAAGCATTAAAAAATTTAATTATTTTGTTAATATGATGAATTTAATAGAATATAAATCTGTCAGGATTGAGGGACAGTGTTAAACATTGTGTTTGTAAGTTGGCAACCGTGACAAAATTATATAGTGGTATTTAGTTTTTAGGTTAGTTTCATGCACGTTGTCATTTTCTAAAATGTCAGGTGATATGCGAAGTTAGTTGTTGGTTGGTGAGTCAATTTTTTAGCCATGTGCATGCCTTTTTGTTGTTAACAATTTATATTGTTTTTAAGATTTATTCTTAAATAAATCTGTTGCCAAGTATTGCCGTTTTAATTACCTTTTACACTGCTAACACAGTTTAGACAAAATTCAACGAGTATTTTCAAAATATTCATGTACCGAATAATGACACATGTCAATGAGATAGTTTTTAGTTTTCTCTTTAACTTTATGCGACAAGGCAATATCTTTGAAACCTCGTGGGAGACTATTACATAGTTCAATTCCCATTACTCCAGGTGATTTCTTACAGATTTCTATACACTAGTAAGGTATACATAAATCTGATTTAAATCTTGTGTCATGATCATGAATATCAATATTCCACAAATAATCGCCTATATTCATATGAACTGATCTGATTAAATCCAATATATAAAGGCCATACAGAGTTAAAACTCTCAAGTTGATAAAAACAGGTCGACAGGAGTGTACAAATGAGATGTTTGAAATACACCTTAGAATCCGTTTCTGTGACATAAAAACATTTTTAGCATAAGGTGAACTCCCCAAATACAAATTCCTTAAATGATCCTAGACTGTATTTCACCAAAATAAACGAATGTGATTTAAATTAAGTGTTTTCCTTCAATTTCTAATTTGAAAACATTTAGAATTTAACATCTTTGATAAATTTAAACAGTGAGTTTTAAAGGACAAATCTGAATAAAAAAACACTCCCAGAAACTTCACAATTTCTGTTTTTGTTATGTCTGAGTTGCCAACCAATATATCAAAGTCAGAGGAAAAAGCTTTTTGACGAGGATGAAATATATGACAGTATACATATCAACATTAGTAACAAAAAACATCTATCGAAAAATTAAATGAAAAATGTACAGAGCCCCCAGATATTCCCTCTGGCAACAATTGGAACGACAATCTAAAACTAAACCTCTATATAAACCTGAATACACTTTGACATTAAAAGATATTACAGTAACGACTTACAAAAACAACTATTTAAACCCATATGAAAACTAATTAATGTAACTTCACAGGACGTTGACTCTTCCGACAGTGACGAACCAAAAGATACAGATCAAATCATTGAAAAATAATCCCAGTATCTTATCTTTCGAACTATGACCAGCTAGGATAAAAATCGTTTCCCTTACATTTCTTCACTATATTCCTACAAATCCCACAATATTACTCATTAACGACTTATTTAATAAAATAAATCGTTTTCACGAACAAGCTTTGAGAAATGTTAATAAACAATTGCAATTTGAAATTAATAGTATCAATGGTAAAATAAACTCTATATTTCCATCTTATTACTAGCAATATGGACCAAGAAGATGCCAAAACAAATTTTTTATGGACAGTGTTAATGAATCAATAACAATATTTTCAAATAATCAGCTTTTATATCCAACAAAATTAATGAATTAGGAAAAGCACTCAACGAAACTTCTTATCATTCATACTATATAGAATTTCAAGAAATTTTTAGTTAAATAAAAATTAACTTGGATTCTATGTTCAGCTTTCTAAATGACATCGAAAATGCAGTAAGTTTTGCAGCTTAGGTGTTCTGCATCAAAGCGTAATCTCCCCTAACTATCTTAAAGAAATAGTCGAAATTTTATATAATACATACACATACTATCAATTATTTATTTAATGAAAACAGAGTATTAAAATAGTATGCGATTGTTAATACTAAAGTTTATCATGATAAATATTAAACCATATTCACATATCAAAACAAAACACACAGATATACCACAATTATCACAATAAGAAATAAATAACATAATTGGAACAAGCTCCCACACTAATGCACAAAAGTAACATCAATTAACTGATAATAACCCAACAGAAAACCTGTCTCCACAAAAAGTTCAACAAAACAATCAAGCTTCAATTTATACAATTCAAAACAAACCAAAATATTCCACGAAAATCATTCTGCCAAAATGAGAGAAATTCCAAATAGAAACTATAAATATTTGTACTACATAAAAGCCAATGAGACTCTGACAAGAATAAAACTGGTAGATATCTGGGAAATAGAAAACCCCAAATCAAATGATGTGATACTCAAAACCAAAATCGGATTTCTATTGAAATCAAATGAAGAAAAACGTAAAACGACTCCAACTCTCCAAAAACTAATTGGCAATAAACAAATTTTAAATTTTGCAGAAACTCAAACATCAACATAACACCAAACACATGTAAGCAACTCATAAATCTCATACAGTGTCTGCATAGGTCTGGTAGAACATGAAATAACAGATGAAGGATAAGTGAACAGCTAAAGAAGGTCAACATTCACAGGTACTGCAAGAGAATAATTTCAAAAGCCACACTTATTGGAATTATCTCAGGATGCATCACTTCTACTGAAAAACTTTTGACCAAAGGTTTTTTTCTACAAACACAGACACTATCCAGTATACCCAAGCACTCCACCTGATTCAATTCCACAACCCTGCTCCTGTTGCCAAAAATTTAGCCATACAACAGACAAATGCAAAGAACCAATCAAATGCACCAAATGTGGAGGTCCTCATCACGAATCAAAATGTAAACATACTTACCTCCAAAATGTTCCAGCTGTGATGCTGAAGATCATGTGGCTTGGTCACTAAAATGCCAGAACAGTCCAACAAAACCTATAAAAGGTATACCCATCAATAAAATCAAACCGTTAAACAAAAAATCAGCAGAAATTGATACAAAAACAACCAAGAACTCAAAAATACATTCCCATATAACAGTCCATGATGTGATCATAAACACTTATATACGCAAACTTAACAAAGAAAAAAAACACTCAAAGAGATGAATTGATCAAGAAACTAAGAAAACGATTTATCACAGAGTACAACATAGATACAGTCGCACACTTTTCTGGTAACAGAGTGTATATACTTATGTTTGATGTCAATGAACCTCAAAAGAGTTCACCAACACAACCCATAAACAGTGTAAATAATGATCAAGTTCTTGTCGAAACTTAAGATTCTCTATACCAACGTCAACAGCTACATACCAAAAAAACTGCTAACAAATAACATAATACAAAGACATCAAATAAACTGTGCACTCTTTGTAGAAACAAAAACTAATATAGACAGCAGCAAAAACTATAGAAACTGGGACATGATTAAGAAAATTGGCAATATAGTTAACACAAATACAAGAGGTGGGAGTTTGGTGCAGGTTCATCCCAAGCTGAACATGAGAAGGAGCAATCCGCCTAAAATGAACAACCCGTTAAGTGAAGCAACACATTTTACTATTCCTTTTCTAGAAGACAAACTACATATTATATTGATCCATGTTCACCCAAATGCTAAAATAGAGAAGACAATATTTAATAAAGCAAGCAAGTACAAATATTATATAATTATTGAGGATTTCAATATAAATAAACAAAAAGAAAAACAGCTAGAGAATTTTATGGACAACAGCCCATTTAAAAAAGCATAAACCCTCCCCCCCCCTACATTCCACATGATAAACAATAACGATACCACTCCAGACCTGATGCTATTTACAGAAAACCTAGAACACAACATAGAGCAAGTTATTACTCATCAGGGCCTGGGCTGTGAACACTCAGAAATAAAACTTACCATTAATTTAAAAAAGAAAATAGATAGATAGATGTAACATAGATCAAGTTAACAAAAAACTAACCAAGCATATTGAATAACAGGAAAACTCATGAACAGTCCCGAACAACTGTGGATGACATTAAACAGTTCAGCACACTGCTAGAATGAGCTATTATAGAAAATTCCCTCTACGAAAAAATTCACTTTCACAATTTTGAGCTACCACCATTCATTATACAACTAATTAAGGGCATGAGAAAAATGTACAGAGATTACCTAAAAAATCCCAATGTAGATTATAAACGTCACATAAACACCTATAACATGAATATTCAAACGTTAATAAAACAGTACAGATAACACAAATGGATCAACACATGTAAGGAAATAATTAGACTAAAATGAGAAAGACATCATCGAAGGACATCCTATAGCTCTTGAAGGAATCCATGAAGTATCACTTCCAACCTTGAATATCCAAGAAATTCGGCTATAGAAAATCAATTTAGACAAACTTCATAAACTACAACTTCAAGAAAGCATTGCCACTCCGCTTGATGATTTCAAGATGCCTGTGACCTTTTCACGAATTGCTATTAGCTCAAGTACCATAATCTGCTACTGCCTATTTAAATATAGAAACATCATCAAGAAAGTTTTCCAGCCTTAAAAGAATCTTACCAAACATTGACTCAACTCAAGTGGTTCCACCCTCGCTTCACCCTTAGTTTCCTTTGGGGATGGAGGAGTTATGAAACAATACATGTCCAGCCAGCCAAATACATTACTTTATATGGTATCCGAAAATCGAACAATCATCGGACTATGAACTATGTCATAGTGCTGAATTGCACTATGGGATGCCACAAAGTTTCGCTATATACATTTTTCAATCAGAATGATTTTAGACTTCATATTGTTAAATTCAATAAATATTAATTACCTGTATCAGTTGTAATTAAATCAAATTAAAAAAAAAGTAGTGGTTTAAGTTGAAAACTGAAACCAGTAAAATTTTGAATTTAGACTTTTAACATGCAAAATAGTTTATAATTTCTCGTTCTCTTGATCATGTTGTTTCAACTAGTGGACCTAGTTGCAAAAAGAACTTTGATCCATTCCTAGAAGTAGAAGCCTAAGGCAGTAAAGTCCGGTGATGCTACTGTTCAAAAAATAGGCTTCCACATCCTATACATCTGTTAAGGTATGCATCGTGTATGAAATCTCTAAATTCTCTAGAAAGCGGCAATTCATTCCTCAAAAAAATGGGCAGTGTTCCCCATTAATATTGCATTATCAAAAAGGGTTCAATTGATTGAGTAGAGCTTTTTCTATTCCTAATGATTCAACAATAAATAAATATAAGTAGATATTTAATTTGAATTTGAGTGACCCTTTAGCATATCCAGCACGTGATCTATATCCATCAGTATAATTTTTTTCAAGACTATAAATTCCACCCAAATGTTGTCAAATTATCTTAAAGTAAATGGAAGAGGCATCATATGATGAAATACAAACAGTGGGGCTGATTAAGAATTGTATTGAAAAAGGTAAACCAACAGTGTTAATAGGACAATGACTAGGGGAGGTTGGGGCAATGTGGACTACGGGGGCAATGTAAACCACCTAGGTTTTTTTCATAACAGTGGCAGCAATGCAACAGATTCGATTCTACTTATGTGCATACGGGTCCTACCGATACTCAGTAAGAACTTGGCAGCCGTAGAGGATTGTTTATCAGAGTTTAGAGCCAAAACGTGATTTGCGGAAGCGTCGATCTAACAAAATTGTTGACTTTATATCAGAATTACTTGGTAAGTAAATGTATTTTTATCTATTTTTTAGTCTCCATACGTTGTTTAGAGTGTGCTTAATATATGCCAAACGGCAATGTTACGATTTTTTATAAACATTGAATATAAACTACACGTGTTCAATTTATTGTCTATGTGGGGCAAATTGAACCGTTAGTGGTCCACATTACCCCAAGTACATTTTTATATATCTAATTTTATTTTCCTTGTTTTCAGGTGCCTAGTCAAGATGGTCCGTAATTATAGAAGAAAAACGGAGAAACAAACATGGTCACTTGTTGCAATGGAAAATGCTATTAGAGCAGTTAAAAGCGGACAAATGGGCTATTTGAAGGCAAGTAAATGTTTTAATATTCCAAAACCAACATTAATTCGACGATGTAAGGAACAAAATAAAAGAATTTTACCCAACGAAAAAGGTTTGGGGTTTT
Organism: Galeruca laticollis; assembly: GCA_963921935.1. Lineage (NCBI taxonomy): Eukaryota > Metazoa > Arthropoda > Insecta > Coleoptera > Chrysomelidae > Galeruca > Galeruca laticollis. The sequence continues at coordinate 141,570,852 of OY998179.1, read as the reverse complement.
ATAAACCTGTGTTTACCAAACAATAGGAGGAAGAATTGGAAAATTATATTCTGGATATTGAAACCAGGTTCTTTGGCATTACATTGCTTGACCTTCGTTCTCTTGCTTTTCAGTTCGCAGAAAAAAATCAGATAGAGCATACATTTAATAACACCAAAAGACTAGCTGGCCTTGATTGGACTTATGGATTTCGTAACCGTCATCCAAACATTTCGTTGCGCAAACCCGAGTCGACTTCTGCTGCAAGGGCTCAAGCCTTTAACCGCCATAATGTCAAGCAATTTTTTGACCTATACAAAAACGTTTTGGATTCTAAAAATATCGCATTAACCAGAATATTCAATTGTGATGAAACCGGGTTAGGCACTGTTACAAAATGTAACAGTAAAATATTTGCTAAAAAAGGAAGGAAGCAAATTGGCCGTCTCACCTCTGCAGATAGAAGTGGAACCACCACAGCAGTTATTTGTATGTCGTCTTCGGGAAACTTTGTACCACCATTATTAATTTTTGCAAGGAAAAGGATGAAGGTCGAACTCTAAGATGGCGCACCACCTGGAACAATATTTGCATGCAGTGAAAGTGGCTGAATTAATACCGACATCTTTTTAGTCTGGTTTAAGCATTGCGTTCAACAGGTGAAACCCACCAACGATGATCCCGTCTTACTAATTTTAGATGGGCATAGTAGCCACACAAAAAATATTTATGTGATTGATATAGCCAGAACTAAACATGTACATATTATTTGTTTGCCGCCCCACAGCACTCATCGTATGCAGTCAACAGATGTCGGTTTCATGGCCCCATTAGCACGCGACTACGATATGGCTTTGGAAAAGTTTTTGAATAATCATCCAGGCAGAGTTGTCACGGTCTTTCATTTCGCCAAAATTTTTGGTGATGCGTACTTACAAGCAGCAACCCCCTTAACGGCTATTAACGCTTTTAAAAAGTGTGGATTAGTCCCCTATGATCCAAATATTTTCACAGATTTAGACTTTGCCCCGTCTGCTGTTACTGGCAAAAATCTAGCGACAAACGAACTGCCACAATCTGAAAAGGAAGAAATAATTTCTCCAACCTTTACTGCAGGGAGCACCTTATCGAAGCTCACACAATGTAAGTTGGATGAAGCGCCTCCTACAGAATCTACTTCAAACGATCCTTCACATTGTAACGATAAAGAAGCAACGGCTTCAACATCTACTGCCGGCACGACTCTATCACAGCCCATACAATCTAAGCTGGAAAAAGAAGTTCCTTCAGCATCAGCATGTCTTCACTCTACAGAAAATCAAAGGAAAAGTAGTTTTGGGTCAGAAAGTCCTATCGACATTCGTCCACTTCCAAAGACTACTAAATCAAATAATAAACCATTACGGAAAAATAAAAAGGGCAAAGCAGCAATACTAACATCTAGTCCTTATAAATTGGAGTTAGAAGCTGAACTAAAAATAAAAGAGGAAAAAGAAGCAAAGAAAAAGTAAACAGTTAAAAGAAAAATTGATAATCAAGAAAATGAACCAAAGAAACAAAAAGTAGAGTCTAAGAACAGTCTTTCTAAATCAGATAAAGGAAAGCAGAAAAAAAATTGTAGATGAAGATGCAGACGAGGGAGACCACGATGTAGAATATTTTTATTGTAATGAGTTGTACTCAACATCAATGGCCGAAGAAGGTTGGGTGCGCTGCTGCGGATGTTTAAGATGGGGTCATGAAGCCTGCGCAGGATTGGACCCTGAAGATGACGAGGCATTTAAATGTGAATTTTGTGCAGAATGTTAATATTTTAAGTACTCGTATTTTTAAGTTGGTAGTACCATTATTTTATGTTCTATACCTAAATAAAGATTTAATTTTGAATTTCCTTTTTGTGGTCCATATTGCCCCACCCCATGGGGCAATATGAACTTCAGACATGTGTTCAGATTTTTTTTTAACAAACAAGTTTTAAAAATGAAGTCTGGCGAGTTCATAATGATAGTACAAGGTTCACTGAACAATGTGAGTTGATTAAAATTTCAAATTTCATCTTAATAATGAGGCTATACAATTTTTTATCTTAGATAGTTCACATTGCCCCAACCTCCCCTAATTTTTATTCTATTTAAAATTGGGAATTGAAAATTTATTTATTAGGCACACTTTTGTTATGTCACTCTGATAGATACTGGTTCATTTTATAATCCATGGAAATCTTTACGATTGTATTTCAAGGGTTTATTTGTCTTTCATGACCCAATTTGACAGTTGATACAGCATAAAAATAAATTAGTATGATGAATATATCTTCATTGCCTCTCATCCTTATTATTAATTTAGGACTCTGTATTTGTACAGGGAATCCTTCAACCAACATGTTCTGCATTTCTGAACTAAACTAAATATACAGTATATTGCTCATAATTATACCATCAAAAAACAATTAATATTCTGGTGATAACATTTTGTTAAATCTAGTCATAGGTACAAAATATCAAGTTTTTATTATGAATGGGAAAGAAATTAGTTATTGTCAATCTAAAACTAAGTCCACAGGTCTTTCTTACATCATTTCGAGTATTATCGACTCAACGTACAAACAAAATAAATTAGTTTTCATGATTAAAGTTATATTAGATAAATGTACCTTACCTGAGAATTGATAATTCATGGACAAGTTTTCAAAAAGTGGCATTTGAAAGAGTTTTGCTGCAGCCACAAAATATTTAAAAAGTTCTTCGTTCACAAAAGTTTCTCCACAGTAAATGAATTCTATAAGTGATCGAATAACTGTAAACTCGCATCCAGATATCATAACTTGTTCTATAAACGGGTTCATCTCTAGTTCTGTCTATAGAAAAACAAAAGAAAGCAAAATCTAAATTTTCATGTAACATTTCTAACTAGATAATCAGTTTTTTTTGTATGTAGAGGAATGTGGGGTAAAGTGGAATTTAAATTTTATGAATAGTATAAGAGGCGCCATCTAGACATTTATGTCGTAAGATGACTTTAATTCACTAGTTTCCTACATAAAAAATATTAATTTATATGAATTATTGCAGTTTTGTTTATGGTTTGAAATTAAATGAAATTGCAATATAACCAGGTAAGAAATAAGACAAAATTCTTTTACTGCTTGTAATTATAAATCGATTTCCTTATGTTTAGTAAATATGCAACATATGTGTGAACAGTGAGAATACATAACCTTCAATATTTAGTGTGATAATTTTTTTATACTGGATTTTATGCAAAATAGAAATGTGGGGCAGAGTGGAAATCATCAAATGGAAAGCAGAACATCTTCCACTTTACCCTTGACGATTTTCAATGTATGTACCTCTATACCGAAATTGTTTCAGGATTATTGGTGTTTACAAAAGGAAGTCCAAACAGCATTACTGGACTGAAGAAGCAATGGAACATGGAAGAGATTTAAGAAATGGAAAATATGGATATATAAAGGCAGCTGAAAAATACAATATACCTGTCAGCACGCTTCACAGAAGAGTTAAATCAGGGAAAACGATATTCTCTTAATGGAAAGTAAACTTTTTGGTTTGACTAGGAAGGGACTTGATACCTTTGGCTATTGAATATCTACAAAAGAATATAATTCCCAATAATTTTAATGCCACAACAGGACTGGCTGGTGTTGACTGAGTCTATGGATTTTTAAATGAAAATTAAAATATTGCCTCATGCTTACCAGCTCAGATGTGGGAGTAGCTGCGTTCAATAAGCCGAATGTGTCACATTTCTTCAAATTACTGGACAAATTGATGGACAAATATAAATTTAGATCAAGTCGTGTTTATAACTGTGACGAAACTGGAATATCCACAGTTTCTAGTGGGCCATCCAAGAAATTTTCATTAAAGGGAAAAAAAACAAGTGGGGGTTCTTTCATCTGGTGAGAGAGGAGCCCTGGTGACTGCTGAAATCTGTTTCAACACCTTGGGATCATACATACCACCATTAATATGCCATTCCATATCAAATCAACCAGTTTAAAAATAATGTTGAACCCTTAGGTATTGGAATTATTTTTTCGTTATTAGTTGCATGTATTCATTTTAAGAAAAATACAACATTTTAGACTTACAGTTCTTGAGTTATAGATTTTTAAAATAATAAAAAAGTTGTCAAGCGGGACGTTTTTGAAACAGTTTGTGCGTTCTTTCTCAAAAACTATTTAACCTCAAAGCTGGAACACGTGTCAACTTTTTCAGTTTTTTATGCTCTTTCTTAATATACAACATGACCATATTCTAAAAACATCACATGTTTTTCCAAAAAAAAAAAATTATCTTTGAATATTGAAGAAACTGCGGTTTTCAAATGTTATAAAAAAATAAAAAAATTATTTGTTGTTCTAACATGTGGTGACTAAATGGCATGGCAAATTTCTAAGTGGAGAAACAATGGGTTCACAGGATAAAAAATGTTGACTTAAAATATGTACACTAAAATTGCCATCAAGATCTGTCAATGTTAGATTATATAATTTTTTTGGATTTAAATTAAAGCATAGAACAAAATATTTTTATTAAATGTTACTTACATGTAAGTTTATTCAGAGAAGTACAAAAACTTAATTACAATATTTACAAATCACAGTTGAAGTGTCGCTTCTTTTTTATATTGTTTTTATTTTATTTTGTAAAATGATGGTTGATTCATTAATTTCTTTACTAATTAGTGTATATGTCCTCCCAGTCACAGTCCTTGGGTCAACCTTTTTCAGTAGAATCTGTTTGTACAGCCAAAATGTCAGGTTTTTTCTGCAGATAGTAGAATGATGCCGTTGGTCTTTGAGGGTGCAAAAAACTAAGTTTTATTTCATCTGATTCGTTTTTTGCTAGGATGCTGGCAACCACAGTAACGAAAACTGCTTTGATATTACTGAAGACTTCTTGAATAACTATACTTGATATTACAGGTTGCTCAATATTTTTTTTCAAAACTTAGAGAGTACAGTTTAGTGTCCATTTGTGTCTCAGCTACAGGAATTATAGCATGGATTTTACGTGTTCCTTTTACTGTGGTTGCTTCATCAAATCTTGCTTTAAGTTTTCTCTCATTTTCACTATATTGCTCAGAAGTGCAATACTTGAATTTAATTCCGGGATTGCTTGTCTTTGCAAATTCTTAAAGTTGTTTAGGAGTCATGATTTGGTGTTGACAAGGGCGCTGTAAACTAGCTTTTTACAGTTTTACCAATTCCAACACATGCACTCTTGTCATGAGAGGTGGCAAAAAATGCCACTCATCACTTATTCCAATATCTCTCTGTTGAAGGCACATGCCTAGAAAGTTCTTACAATTTTCATAGTGCCCTGCACAGCTGTCAGAAAAGTATACAATCTTTGTTAGATTTGGGATGACAGATTTCAGCTCATTGATCAAGATGGTCTAAAACAGGTTGAATGCTACTTATGGACAAGACACTCTGAGATAAACACATAGTTTAGATATTTTAGCTTGTATTTGTTATCTTCCTTTAAATATACTATAAAAGAATAAAGGGTAGCTTGGGCGTTGTAGACGATTGCACTTCATCCATTAGTACAAAAGAATACTTTTCCGCAAAGTCATATGATACGAAAATTTCTCCTCTTTTCAATGATGCCTTTACTTCATTATAAAATTCCTTCTGCATTGTAGCTACAAACAAATGTTTTCAGTTTCAACAAATCCTGAATAAATTCATCATTGTCTTTTACTACTGACTCCAACATGCATTTATCAACACTTAACCATCTCTTGTATGTCACACTATCAATTCTTTGATCTTCCAGTATTTTAGAAAGTGATTCTTGTAAGGGACCTATACCAGGACACTTTACACTTAGTCAAATAACAATTTTGTGCAGGTGGGTTGCACATAATTTTGCAAAACCATTTTTTGTAGTATCCTAATTCATAATCATCTACATCAAATTTAAAAGTATCCATCTTAATACCATTCATCATTAGCTATACATTTTGATGGATTAAAAATATGCATACCTTGTGCCACTTTTTCCTGCTAAAATACAGTTTTTTGGGCGCAATTTGGAAAATTTAGTAAATCTAATGCATTGATTTGGATGTTCTGTTTTGAATAGTTCATATAGCTCATTGAAGTTCACCAAAATTAGCCGTTTTTGCATATGTATTTTTGTTAAATTTTTTCTCTGACTGCCACCACGTCTTTCTTACCCAGCATAACTTTTGTTACATCTTCTGTATTATAAAACTCAACTACAAGTTGAACTGTTGAATCATCAAGAACTTTTCCTGGCTTAGCATTAGGAGACGAAAGAATACCTTTCTCTCTGACCATTCTTTTGACAGCCCTATAATCACTTACTCCAAATTCCTTTTTTATTCTGCTACCACTCCAACTCATTGGTAAAACTGATAAGATGGTCATTTTTTCACTTCTTCCAGCAAGCTAACTTTTTAATTGATTTATTATTTCAGTTTCAGCATTGTCAGTATTTTGTGGTCGAGCTTCTACAGTTTTAGGTACTAAAAATTTTTTCTCTATAAAGTTGTTTTCGATTTATCAAGTTTCTGGTTTGTGTAAGATTCTGAACTTTTAATTTTTTTTATTGGAGAGTTACCAATCTAGAGAGGAATCAGAATCAACAAAATCTGACGACAAGACTTATCACACATGTTTATAAGAACTTTTCGTCTTAAAATGGAGTGTCGAAGTGCCCACTACAATATTTTAGATTACTTAGGAAACATCCTGTGTATATACAGTGTGTATCACGACCAACGGGATGGAGGTTTATAGTGAAACGGTAAAAGTTTTAAAATATTTGTCACTTTAGTAGTATGTTCATTGATATAGGCTACATTTTAGAATTATTTTGAAATATACAGGATGTTCCGATAAAGTGTGGCGTATCAAAGTTAATTTTTTTCTATATTTATTGCATTTTCTAATTGCCCCTAAAAAATAAAATACTCCTTCATAATGGTTCCCTATACATAAATAGAGAGGGTTGCGAGTTATGCTGACTTTTTTTAAAATGTGAAAATTTGGAAAAAGTTAATAACTCATTGATATAGCAAATTTTCTTTTACATCGAAATAGTTGGACATTAATTGAATGTATTCCACGATGGAGTACTAAACATTTCTTTACAGGGTGTTCAGAATTTTCAGTTTCATTATTAGACCATTCAATGTGTAATATCGGGCTTATTTTAAATGGAATTCCCTGTATTTTAATAATTCACCATGTTCAAAAAAATGTCCTCTTTCGAATGGTACAAGGGTGTCCTATACCTAGGTATTATACTTTTTGTGCAATTTACAATTTTCTTAAATTGTATGGTAAATCGATTTTAAAACATCTGCAATTCTCTCTAAATTTTTTAACTAATGATCTTGGCATAGTTTTTGTTGAAAAAAACAGTGAAGTTGCTAACAAATATGCACACTTGTAGTTGCTGAGGTACACTAGCTCTTTTTTAACCAATAAGTATTTGAGTACATAATAAAACAAAAACACATTTTTAATGAAGCAAATACATAAATACTACAAAACAAACAACAAATTATTAAAAGTAAAAAATGAAAAATTACCATAATAGAAGCTCAAAATGCTTGTCATCTTGTGCAATGCAACATGTGATTCTAGCTTCCAGCGATTTACTTACATTATTCAATATATCTGGTGTTATAGAGGCGAAAGCGTTCGAAATTCTTAATTTCACAATATTGTTAATATAACCCCATATAAAGAAATCCATCTTGGTCAATTATGGTGACCTAGCTGAGTGCCTCTACCTATCCATTTATTTCTAAATTTTCTATTAAGGTAGTTGCTAATAGCACATAAAAAGTGAGCAGGAGCTCCGTCTAATTGTAGCCACATTTTCCTTCGGATGCTAAGTGATAGGATCCAGAAGTCTTTTTCAAAAAAATCAAAAATTTTCTTCCATCCAGATGTCCATCAAAGAAATACGGGCCGATAACATACTCGACGACATTCCCTCCCCAAACATTTACACTCCATCGGTGTTGCCGATCAACAGTAAGGAATAAATGTTTGTTTGCTGTATCGTAATAATGAAAATAATGTCTATTTACTAACCCATTATTGTGGAAAGTATATTCGTCAGTAAACAATACACAGTTAAAAAAAATCAGGATCTTCTCCAACTTTATCCAAAGTCAATAAACAAAAATTTAAGTGTTTTTCATAATCCCGTTGTGTCAACTGCTTGTGTAGCTGAATATGATACGGATGGTAGCAACTTTTCTTGAGTATTCTACACACACTCATTTGACTTATTCCTAATTCACTTGAAATTTTTCTAGAGCTGGTATTCGGATTTTCCGTAACCGACATTCTATCAGGGTACTTTTAAGCATAAACTCTATATGCCAGGAGACAATTTTCTAAACATTTCCCAATGCGAAGTATCATGTTGACTCTCTCGTACTGCTTCATTTTTTGTAGCAATAAAATTTGAAACACAATATTGTTCAGAGAATTAACAGAGAAATGTCATAAAATGACATTAAGTTAGGTACCGACTAGATTATGTATGCATTTTTTGTTTTAAAATCAATTTATCATACAATTTACTAAAATTGTAAATTGCACGAAAAGTATCATACCATTCAAAATAGGATATTTTTTTGAACATGGTGAATTATTAAAATACAGGGTGTTCCATTTAAAATTAGCCTGATAATACTTGTTGAATGATCTAATAATTAAACTAAAAATTCTGAACACCCTGTAAATGAGATGTTTAGTACTCAATTGTGGAATACATTCAACGAATTTCCAACTATTTAGATGTAAGAGAAAATTTGCTAGAACTTGTTATATCAATGAGTTATCAATTTTTTTATCGAAATGTTCATTTTTAAAAAAAGTCAGCATAACTCGGAACCCTCTGTATTTAGGTATAGGGAACCATTATGAAGGAGTATTTGATTTTTTAGGGCAATCATAAAATGTAATAAAATATAGGGTGTCCCATAAGAAAAAATATAACTTTGATATGCCACACTTTATTGGAACATTCTGTATATTCCAAAATAATTTTAAAAAGTAGCCTATATGAATGTACAAACTACTAAAGTGACAAACATGTTAAAACTTTTACCGCTTCGCTATAAACCTCCATCCTGTTGGTCGTGACTCACCCTGTATATTATATATTTATATAGCATCAGAAACCCTTTTTATATTCATAAGATACTTTAAATATTATTTTTTATACCTGTACCTATATTTATTCTAAGATGGTGGCAGATTTTGGCAGTGCTGTTTGTCAACATTTTTTATCTGAACCCATTATTTGTCCACTTTGAAATTTGGCACACCTTTAGCAATTATATGTTAGAATAACATATAATTTTTTAATATAAAACAAAAGGGGTGTTTTTTGTCAAAATTCCAAAAATATATTTTATGGAAAAATATTATATTTTTAGAATATGATCATGAAAAATATATAGAAAAAAAGCATAAATAATTGAAAAAAATGACAGAAGTTCCAGCACACTAGCTCAAATAATTTTTGAAAAATGGCCCAAAAACTATTTCAATAACGCACTGTTTTTGAAAACATTTGAAAAATTTATAACTCTAAAAGTGTAAGTCAAAAAAATCTAAAATGTAACTTTCTTTCTTCACAACAATGCAAGCAACAAATAACAAAAAAAAATCATATTCCAAGTCCCTCTGGCTTAGGTCCCCGGTTGATTTGATATGGAATGACCATTGATATGACCTACAGTACAACGAAATCCATTGTTTGAAAGAGGACTTCCACCAGAGAGCATTGCGGAGTATCACCCATCCGGATGCATTTAATCCAATATTTTTGCACCTACATGGTTTAATCATTTTCTGAAATATGTGAAACCAAGTGCTGATGATCCTGTGCTCCTAATTTTATATGGGTATGCAACACACTAGAAATTTGTTGTTAGTATTTATTTTGACCCTGCATACATTTCACAGCTTGTTTCCCTTAGATGTCTCATTTATGTTTCCATTAACATGAACAAGATGCAAAGAAATGGTTAAGAAACCATCCTGATGAAATTATAACAGTTCATAATGTTGGTGTACTTTTTAGTGCAACGTTTCAACGAGCAGCAACAGTACAAAATGTTATTAACGAACTTAAAAATACAGGTATATGGCCTTATAATCCTGACGAATTGTACAAACCAGCAGAGACAACTGACTTGGATCAAAATGAAACTAATTTACCCACTGAAAATCAGGAAAATGAACACAGAACACCTTTGTCATTGGTATCATCTACAAATTTACCTGTTAAAGACACTGAAAGTCTGTAATAAAATGAGTTGGATAACAGAGAAAACTTTCACCAAAATCTAGCTGTTCTTATGCAGGACTAGAATTGTTTACAATTCTCCTAGTGACATAATACAGATTCCAAAAGCTTGCCCAAAACAGAGAAAACACCATAAACGTGGAAAAACCATGGTATTAACAGCTACTCAATTTGTTCCAAATATTCACAAACAAAAAAATATATAAAAAAAAGTTTGAGAATTATAATTCTACAATACCAAAATCATCTTATGATGAAATGTGAATAATTCTGTGGTACAGCTGTCAGCTGAAAAAGTAACAATGCAAGAAGTTGAAGAAAATTATGTTCTACTTGCAGAACTTCAAAACCCAAAAGGTATACAAATTTGTGGTCAAAATTAATCTATGTGTTTCCAGTGGCCCCGGATAACAGTGCTGTCTACCTGTATAGGAAATGATCTGTCGCCTATCCATTTGTGAGAAGCTTAGGCATGGAAAAATGAGATTCTGTTTGTTTGATTTTTAGTACGGTTCACCAATATTTTCCATTTTGCCCCATACCTTTGGCAAAGTGGAAAATTGTCAAGGTTTTTAAAAAGCTTAATAATTCTTATGGTTTTTCAAATTTTGCAATTATTTAGATTACTTATAATAGAAAAATGTTCTTTCTGGTACAGTTATTGGATTTTATTTCATTTGACCCATCTTAATACTTTTTTAATTAATTTTGTCTTAGGCCTTCCACTTTGCCTCACATACCCCAACTTCTCTAGCTAGCTAAGTTTTTTTCATCTGAACAAAATTATAGAACTTTAATCATCTATGTTCACCACTTACCCGAAATAGCGGACTCCCGGCAGCTAAAACCACTTTATGGGCATGTAAAACGTGATTACCACAACATATAGTAATATCTACCAAACTTTGATGTTCCATTAATGTGCATAGCCCATAGGAAGTATCATTTGAATGTTTTTCAGATTGTACAAAGTATTTAACTTTCATCTTATTTTCTTTATTCATCTTCTACAAATGAATTGAGTTTTAACCTATAAAATAATTTAAAACTGGAACCAGGAGAGAAGATACTACCGCACTTTTAAATAAGTTTGAAAATATAATATAATTAAAGATACCTTATTAATAAAACAATGTAGTACAAAATGATCCCAGAGACTTGATTCTTTAAACTCTGACAAACTGTAATGTCTTCTTAAAATGTCACAAAAGCATAAAAATTACTTTTAAACAAAAAGATCCAATTGGATACAGATCTTAATTTTTATTGGTCACCTGATTCATAATATGAATATAGAGATGGGCAGTGACTTGAAAATGAATGATAGTATTTGTACTTCTTCCCAAAAGTAAGTAATGAATATCTCATAATTTCGTTGTGTAGATACACTGTTATTATCACACTATTCAGGTATACAAAAATAACAGGAGTAATATTGATAATTAGTGGAAAGCCGCATTGAAGTATTTAATTAATGAGAAAAATAATTAGATACCGTTAACAGGGGTGGTTTTGATGAAATTAAAAATAGTTTCGTAGATATTTTCAAAACTATAACATTTAAAAAATATTGTTTTTCCCGTTTATATGTTTAGGCGTTCTTAATCGATTTGCGTAATTAAATATAGCGTACAACTTTCAATATTAATCCATATATAATTAAAAGTTCTGATCAGTGTCACCTGTCATTGATCATGGATCAAGGGCTAAAAATTTAATAGATCTTTATTAGACCTCAATGCATATGTGACCAAAGTCACCCTGGTGAAAATCGGTCAACATATTTTTGAACAAAGTATGTCGGGTGACTTTGACTACTAATAATCTACTGCAAGTACGACTATAAAATATTCTATTTAATGTATTCAAGCTCAAAAATATAGTTTTTTTTGAAGGGCTTTATTTAGAAAAAAATTATAAAAAAGAAATTACAAATGCTGCCTTCTTTCTTCGGTTTTGGTGAAGTGGAAATGATATCCGATTTTGAAACCAAAGAGACATCATTCTCAATATGCCTGAATTTTTGTCTATTCAATTTTAGAGTAGATGTGAATCCCCGAACTTCCATTTCGTCTTCTGATATAATTTTGGTTATAAAACACACATAAATGTATGAAGATCCGGTAGGCTTTTCACCAGTAAATTTTATTAGGACATATCTTTCTTCTAGCAATCCAGCTTTCCAATAATTCCGTTGCGGTTTCATTTTCTACACCAGAACGATTTAACTGAGCATCGGTATCATCTTGCGGACTGGAAATTTCTTGCTCTGCATCACTTTCTTCTGATTCTGCCATTTCAATAGGAGTTTCATTCAGTGATGCTTTTTCCTGGTTTTACTTTAAATATCTTTCATTTTTGTCTGGGTCTCGAATTTGACGTTCCAGCTTCTCGTTGTGATTGTAAAGGGCCAGCTAGTGTGTCGTTGACAAACTGTTCAGCTTCTTCAGGACTTCCGTTAGGCAATTTTTGCAAAACCCTTTCAGAATTCGGAGGATATAAACCTGTTGCATCAAATATACATTGACTAAAATTCTTTTAATGGAATTACTATTATCTTGGTTTCGTTGCTTGGATGGGACGGAGCCCATATTTTCTAAAGATTCTTTTAATAAAGAAGGATATTGTTCCTTCTGAACTACATTATTTCGCGGATTACTTAACATCCAGCAGGTTAAAATAGCACGTCAGGCCGTTTTGAGTGGTCTAAAGAACGGTACGTCTAGAGGCAGCAACAATTGGTGTGTGCTGTTAGGAGCGAGGCACACAAACAAAAATAAACGGTTTTAAAGATTAAAACTAACTTTTCCGCATCTGTAGCCCTTAACAATATTCTATCATAAAATTGTTACTTGTATACACTTCGGGAATGTATCGTGCTAACAAACCGAAATTTCTCCAAAAATAACCTAAAATGTAGTATATCTGGTATCTGGATTTATAGGACCCGCTGTACACGCTCTAGTCAACTGAAAATCAATAGCGTACATCTGTGAGACACCTTGAACAATATTCAATCATAGAATTGATCAATCGTATACTCTCTGGAGGTTGTATCGTGCTAACAAACTGGAAATTCTCAAAAAATGACAAAAATTTGGTACTTTAAGTACCATAGCACCCGTTGTACTGACTTTAGTGATTAGTGAGCTAAATATCATTAGTGTTCATCTTTGAGACGATCTGAATAATATTCAATGATAAAATTGGTCACTTGTATATACTCCGGAGGCTGTATCGTGAAACTTCTCCAAAAATGACAAAAATGTCGTACTAAAAGTACTGTAGTACCTGTTGCCGAAAATCAATAGGGTTCATCTGTGAGATGTCCTGCATAATATTCAATCATAAAATTGGTAACTTGTTGAACTCCGGAGGCTGTATCGTGCTAACACACTGAAATTTCTCAAAAAATTACAAAATGTCGTACTTCAAGTACCATAGCACCCGTTGTACTGGCTCTGGTGAGCTGAAAATCAATAGGGTTCATCTGTGACATGTCCTTAATAATATTCAATCATAAAATTGGTGACTCATTGCACTCCGGAGGCTGTATTGTGCTAACAAGACATGTAAGGAAAAGTGGCCGATGACAACGACGACGACATACACACAGGATTTTTTTCTAAAAACCATTTTTTCCTGTTGCTGTTGATGGAAGAATAAAAATAGCTCAAAAAAAATTGTCAAAAATTCCTGGGCGGAAAAGTAATATTATTTTGTTCTCATTTTTTATAACGTCAATGTTTATATGTGAAGTGAGATTATCTCTCAGCAACACCCTTTTTCCATCAAGTCTCCGTGCATTGGGAAGGAAACACGTCCCACAGTTTCAGAATTAACCCAACCATATTTGGTTCTAACAAACCGAGCTCCAGCACTGCAGCAAGGTTCTTACCAACAAGGTGCACCCTTCGGGCCACCAACTTTCCATGTTTTCCAGAGATGCTTTCCTTTATATATTACGTAGTGCAAAAAAGTACACCACTTGCCGAGCCACACATCATCAGCGTGCTTGATGATTTTGAATGGTTGATATTAGATCCCACTCCCAAAGCTTTTACTTTTCCGGGGTTTCTAGAAGCACTTGTTTCATCATAATTAAACATGTTTTGAGGCTCCACAATTAGCAGCGTCTCTTGTACATTGTTAAAATAATCCTGAATAGTTTCCCTGGTAAACCTAGCTCTTACCTTCTTTATGTTGGCTCTTTATGTCTTTGACTCAGTTCGTTATTGTGTCGTTTTAAAAATAATTTCACCCAATCATCATCAGGTATATTGTTGACGAAACGTGGCTCCTGAATCCCTCTGCCATCCAAAGTTTAAGTATATACATACCAGACTTCTTTAATGGGGATATTTTTGTGTTAACATTTAAAAACTTGGTACTCACGTTACTTTCTGTTTTAAAAGAAATTGTTTTATTTGTTGCTTAAGATATTATTTTTGAAATATTATTAGGAATATTCCCTACATATGTGATGGTTTTATAACTTTTTATGTCTTTAGTTTGCTTAGGAAATAGTAGTTTAATGCCACTTTCTCCTCTTTTTTATCAATTAGTTTATTTATCATATGTAATGGATAACCGTTGGATGTTGCTATTTGTTTAATTGTATTAATTTCTCTATCAAAATTACATTTGTTCATAGGAACTGAAAACGCTCTATGTATCATTGAATTATATGCTTCTAATTCATGTGACATGGGATGATTGGAACTATATGGAATAGTTACATCAATGTGTGTTGGTTTTCTGCAAATTGAATAATCAAGTACATTATTAACTCTTTGAACTTTTAAATGAAGAAAATTGATTGAGTTATTTTCTTCAACTTCTAATGTAGATTTAATTTTTGGGTGTAAATTATTAATATGGTTGAAAAATATATCTAGTTGTCGTTCGCTATCTATAAAACAGGCTAATATGTCATCTACATATCTATACCAAAATAAAACATTTTTTGAAATATTACTTTCAAAGATTTTAGTAATGCTATTTTGATTCCACTTCTTTTTATTACCATATTCTGTATTGAATTTCTTTAGGTAACTGTACATTTTCATTATTTCATCCTGTGGCATGCTCCAGGATTCCTATTTTTAAAAGTAATAATGTAGATGAACAATTATTAAAAATAAAATATGAAGTCGTTACCGTTCCAATACATCTCCACATCTCTAAAGTTGCATCTGTAACGTGGACGATTACTTCGTTCTCCCGCCATCTAGAGACGGAAGTGCTAAGTCGGTAAAGTTTACTAGTTTGTGAATCAGTACATAGATGGCTACAGTGAATATATTTCAAAACAAGTCTCATTAAATATTATTAATTCCTACATCACATCATTTCTTCACTTCTATAGGGTGGTTACATGAAAAAAAGTTTTTGATATATTATTGTTTATTTAAAAGATGAAGTAACACGTTTCTTAAAATATTATGTATAGGTACATAAACAAATTATCACATTTAACATTATTTAACAACTAAGTCGTAAATTACATTTATGAACATCTAACTCTTTTATGATTTTCTTTAAATTCGTCGCATTTCGGAGTAGTAAAAGTTACAAAAGTATTGTGTTTGGATTTAGCTTGTTCCGGTGAGACAAGTTTGACGCTTACCTTGTATCGGCAATTGAATTGAAGATCGAAGAGATCATGATACGTAGCCTAAAAAATAAATGAAAATATGAATCAGCGAAGAAAACAGTAATGAATATGGTTCATATTATGAAATCAATCCAGATTTATAATGCAGCTTACAATGTATTTTTTGTTGTGCTTAAATAAAATGACTACACATACATAGACCTTCTCATCACAAATTTTTTTGTGCGCATGCGTGCAGTTCAGCCATCTTTTTCGTACTGTTTTGTAAATAAGCGTGTTAAAATACGTTTGATTAAATAGTTAAAAACATTAAAAAATAATATTTATTAAAAAGAAATTGGTCGAAAATCAAAATAATAAGTGTTTTAATTGAAATAATAAATTACTATACGACTGTAATTATATTATTATCTGTACGTAAAGGAAAAATACTAGGGTGTTGTTCTGGGGTATGTAAGAGTCATACACGGTATAAATCATTTAAAGCCAATTCATAAAATGTGTATTTTATAAATTTTCCTAAAACTTGCTCGCAGTATATACTTGTAATACCTATATACGCGTAATCATATGATTAAAAATATAAAATGTTCATCAGACATTTTATAAATTTTAATAATATTCATCGTCAACCTAGATGACAATTATAGAGTTTCTACATGTACTGACAATAAATTATCATGGTTAATTAGGATAAAATTATTCAATAATATTATTTACCTATTATTTAGATAATAGATTATTGTATTGACACCTAACCTCGCAAATAGTACACTTATTTTGGCTTTTTACTAATGCCCCTGACACTTTAACCACATTTTCACCCGTTCACATCAATTATACGCTTCAACTGAATTGTCGACAAATTACAGCACAATCAATAATTTGTTTTAATGATCGATTTGGTTGAGGAGATAATGCATTCCCGTCCATTATTGCACAAAACAGTACGAAACTTTTAAACTCCTGCTCTTTCAACATGGCGGCTGCGCTTGCGCTTGTTAGGTGATGAGAACTAATGCACCGAATACTACTCTACGAAGAGTAGTATTCGGTGAACTAATGACAGATGTTCATAAAAAAGTATACCTGTAGGCTGGACAGTTTTAAACAAAATATTTGTGGAGGTAGATATTGAGTTTGTTATTTTAAATATAATAAATGAATATGCCTGGTAAAGCTTGAACCACATTATTTCTTTTGAAACTGGTATCTTATACATTTAATTGACGAAAGAAAATTCTAAATCAATTAGCACACAAAAGAGCAGGCACAAGTTATACATTATTACGAATCATGTTCTGACAACTCCATATCTGTACCTTAGTGCCAAACTTGCTCGAATTGAGTTAAATATGCCAAGTCACTTCAAATTACTATACCAAATATATTACTATTTTTAGATTTTACATATGTCACCTAATTCAAAGCCCAAAACTATGCTACGTCCATACCATTGATTATCTTCGACGCTAATCTTTTCGAAGTTAAATTGAAAACTGTGTTCTATTATTATTTTTTAGGATAAATAGGTACCAAAATGCGGAAAAGAACACAAAAAATTAGTGATATGGTAAAGAAAAAATAATTCAGTCAAGAGAAAGGGAAGTTACCTACCTAAGGATGAGAACAAAGGTTCAGTTATAAATTTTACAATAGTTTAATACTATTTTTAGTGCCTAACAATATCTATTTTTCTCATTAAATGTTTTTTTATTTGACTTGAACCATTTTGCTTCTAGCGTAAATAAGGAGGTATATTTTTGAATTTTTTCGATTTTGTTTAAAATGGGACCTTTGTTCATTTAATTTGTTTATAATTACATCATGTAGGTACACATCAGAAACAGAAAAAAATGTAGAATTTTAAACCTTTTAACTAAAAACTATGAAATTTTCGTGAAACATTAAAATAAATAATTATATTGTTCCACTCCTAAGAGCTGTAAGACCTTGTCGTTGGCGGAGTGGCTGAGTAACTTCCTCCCTCCTCGAGCCGCAAGGACGGGAAGGGAAGAGTGAAACTAAAAAACAGCTCAGAAATGGTCAGTGGGGCACTGGTGGGGCTATCTATGCCGATATGATGACACCAACAAACGCCAGTAGAAGATCCAACATGCCCAAGTTACATCTGAACACACTGGCAAGTCCTGACCAGACATGGGGGACGAGCGGCGAGTTTCCGGCGCCGAAAAACTGGAACCCTCGGCTTTGGTGTGGTAACCCAGACAGAAGAGTCCCGATGGAGTAAACCAGCGAAAAAAAAATCCGAAATCTAAGGTGGAAGAGACCGTGCCGAGAGATGAATGATCATGCGTAGTTGATCGCTAACGGTTCCCTCCTAATACTGGGCGACCTCCGGTTGTACCAGCCTTATGGTGATAATCACGATGAACTCACTTCCGAGACTACTCGTGGGATATAAGTGGACTACACTTCATCACAACCCTCAGAGATGTTCAACTCTCAAAAATTGGACGCAGAACACGGGGACCCGGAAAGCAACCCCAAACTAATTAACCAGGCGACGGTGGAAAAACCTCCCCGGTACCTGGTAATTAAAAGGAGCGAAGGTAATTTCGCAAATATGAGCCCATTTCAGATATCAAAATTAGTATACGGAATTGCAGGACAAACAAAAAATCTTAAAAAAATTAAAGAAGGACTTCTGATAGAAACTATATCAGCCAACCAATCGAATAAATTACTATCCTTGAATAAATTGGGAGATATGTCAATCTCAGTCTCACCACATAATAACCTCAATACCTCAAGAGGCGTTGTATTCTGTCAAGATCTGTTGAACTGTAGTATCACCGAAATTGTAGAAGAAATGAAAAGCGAAGGCGTGATTGATGTGAGACGTATTCTTGCGAGAAGAGAGGGTCGACTAATTGAGACTGCGTCTCACATTTTGACCTTCAACTCTCCAAAACTCCCAGGCACGGTGAGAGTTGCCTTCTACTCACTGAAGGTGCGTTCTTACATACCTTCACCCATGCGTTGTTTCAAGTGTCAGCAATTTGGTCACACAGCTGTCAGATGCACGAATCAGAGACTCTGTGCCTATGGAACAACTCCACATGAAGGAACCCCATATGCCACTGAGAGCAAATGTGTGAACTGTGACGGACCTCACCTGGCGAACTCTAAAGACTGCATTGAATTTAAGGAAGAGACAGCAATCCAAAAACTTAAAATAATGGATAAAATCACTTACACCGAAGCTAGGAAAAGAATCACAAACAACAACACTAGAACTAGCTACGCACAAATCGTCAAGTCGTCGGATAACAGCACACTCACAGGAAATATTAAAAGAACTCATTCCTCAGATCGAAAGTATCATTGCTGAACTTCTTGAGTACATAAGCATGAGGAAAACCACAACAAATTCAGCAAATAACCGAGAAACAGACGACGTACAATCCGAACCAAAACGAAAAAGATCAACGACTTCACATGAAGATATATCAGACTCAGATGATATACCCTCTCAACCAGATGCAACAAACAGAGATTTCATCCCTCCTAAGAGTAAAGTGCCGGCCAAACGAGGTAGAAGGAAAAATAAATAAATCTAACACACAATCAAATAAATATTTTTTGATCCCAAAGGAAAACATAATTCAATGGAATTGCAACGGAATAAAACTCCACCACCCAGAGCTGAAATTACTTTTGACAGATAAGTCACCATTCTGCTTATGCGTACAAGAAACACATCTGAAACCAGACGAAAATTATAGCATTAAAGGCAATAAAATATTCAGAAACGAAGTAATCCCCGACAGACGAGCGAGAGAAGGTGTGGCTATTCTTCTTAAGGAAAACGTTTCAGCCCATCCAATACCACTCAATACTAATATCCAAACAATTGCTGTAAAAATATCTTACTCATTCTCAATGACCATTTGTAATATATACTTGCCCGACATTAATTGGAACATTGTAGAGATGAGAAGATTACTTTCCCAAATACCAAGTCCATGCCTCATAGTAGGAGACTTCAATTCACCCAATCCTCTATGGGGATCAGATCATCTGGATGTAAGGGATGTAAGAGACAGACATCTAGAAGAGCTGATAGATGAATTTAATTTAGTCATCCTGAATAACGGAAAAGGAACCTACCTCAACTCCAGATCGAACAAACTGAGCGCACTTGACCTATCGCTATGCTCACCAGGACTCACATTGAAATTTTCATGGAAAGTTGAAGACGCATTTCTTTTCTCTGACCACTTTCCCCTATCGATTGACTGCTCATCACCTCAACCCGAGATCAATTTACCTAAAAAATGGAAACTACAATAAGCAGATTGGGTTCAATTTCAAGAACAAGCTGTTTTGAGTCGAACAAATGGCGAGTTAAACAACTCCATCGATACAATAACAACGACAGTAGTAAACGCTGCCTTACAGAGTATCCCAATGACATCTGGAAATCCAAGGAAAGCATCTGGTACCTTGGTGGAACACGGATACAGCAGAGGCGGTACGAAATAAAAATAAATTCAAAAGATATCCCACTCAGGAAAATATGATAAATTTCAAACGCTTCAGAGCGCATGCCCGCCGGATCATATTAGAAAGTGAAAAATCATCCCTGGAAAAATACATCGCAACAATAGATAATAAAATCACACTCTCTGAGGTATGGAAAAAAGTGAAGGCACTCGATGGAAGACGGCACACATTCCAGCACCCAATAATCACTGCTAATAACACCAACATAACAAATACAACTGAAGTCACTGAACTATTTGCTGATCATTTCCAAAGGATAAGCAGCAGCGAAAACTACAATTACTTCTTCCAAGAACAGAAGGAAGCCCATGAAACAATCATTGATTGGAATGAAAACGAACCATCCAACTATAATATACCTTTTACCATGGCTGAGCTTGAGTACGCTCTCAGATATACCAAGAAATCCTCCCCCGGGCCAGACCAAATCTGCTATGATATGATACAGAACCTCAGCTATCAGTCCAAAGTGGAACTACTATCAGTGTATAACAAAATCTGGGCAGACAGTACATATCCAAACAAGTGGAAGGAAGCCATTATAATCCCAATGCTCAAATCAGGAAAAAACCCCAATGTCATCAACAGTTACAGGCCGACATCACTAACAAACTGCCTCAGCAAAATTTTAGAAAAAATGATCAATACCCGCTTGACCTTTGTCGTTGAAGAAAAGGGACTACTGTCTGATTTCCAAATGGGTTTCAGAGAGCACAGATCTACAACAGATCAATTTGTCTACTTAGAAAATACCATACAGAACAGCTTCGCACAAAGACAACACCTAATAGCTATTTTCTTTGATCTAGAAAAAGCGTATGATATGACCTGGAAATATGGAATCTTAGAGGCAATAGACAAATGGGGTATAAAGGGCAATATGGGTAGATTAATCGAGAGCTTTCTGCAATATAGGACAATACGAGTACGGGTAGGTGACTCTTTGTCTACCCCACATAAATTGGAAAACGGAATACCACAAGGATCCACGCTCAGTGTGACCCTATTTGCTATAGCCGTTAATAGCCTCATTGAGAATATCGACCCCAGAGTTCACAAAACCCTCTATGTAGACGATATGTATATATTTTATTCATCAAAAAACATCCATCAAACTGAAGAAGTTCAACAAAATGTCATAAACCAAATCAACAGCAAAGCCGAATCAAGGGGATTCCGATTCTCCGCATAGAAGACTCAGTGTGTCCATTTCTGCAGACTCAGAACTCCACAGGATAACCCACAACTCAATATAAATGGGCAGACAATACAATGTAAAGATGAAATAAAATTCCTCGGCGTTATATTCGACAAAAAACTCCACTGGGGCCCTCACACCCAAAACCTTGCCACTAAATGCAAGAAAGCCCTGAACGTCATAAGATGTATATCAAATATTAAATAGGGATCGGACAGAGAAACCCTGTTGAAGCTGTACAGAGTATTGGTCCTTTCGAAACTGGAATATGGAGCAATATTCTTCTCCGCTGCAAGGCCCCCCCACATGAAAATCTTAGAAAGGATTCATGCAGCAGGTATTCGGATGGCTACTGGACCTTTCCGCACAAGTCCACTGGAGTCGATATTCTGTGACTCAGGTATTCCACAACTAAAATCCAGATTCTCCCAATTGGTAATGAACTATGGGATTAAAATGTCCAGCCTACACCATCATCCAATTAAAAAACTATTATTCGATACAGAACAATATGCTGCCTTCCAACTAAGACCTACAATCACGCGTCCCACAGGTGTGAGACTCCTTGAAAGTGTAACTGATTTCAACGAAACCATCGTATCAACCATTCAAATGGGAAAATATGAATCACCTCCGTGGACATACATAGCACCGAACATAAACTTAGAGTGCACGAAATTTCGGAAAAGCGACACCAACACTATCGTATATAAACAAATGTTCAAAAGTATTGTTCATCATCATCATGGGGCATTAACAATATACACGGATGGATCGAAAACTGTCGAAGGAGTCGGAAGCGCGATATCAACACCAAACGGTACTTTTGCGTGGCCGGTTCCTGAGATGACTAGTATATATACTGCAGAGCTATACGCCATCTGGCAAGCACTGAGATATGCCGGTACCTGGGAAACATCAGAATGGTTGATATGTACAGAGTCTCTCAGTGTACTGGAAGCTATATCGGACACATTCTCTAGAGACCCGTTAGTAAAACAAATCCTCTCCACACTCGAGTGGCTGAGAGATACGGAAAAAAATGTGACGTTCATCTGGACCCCAGGTCACGCTGGAATAGAAGGGAACGAAATTGCTGATAGGGCAGCACAAAAAGCTGCGAGAAACGGACAACCAGAAGACATCAGCATTCGCCCAGATGATGTAAAAAATCATTTTAAGAAAAAGATACTGAACCAATGGCAGGTGGAATGGTCGCGAACTAATAGACATCTGAAAATATAAAACCCTCCGTAGAACCATGGATTTCGAAAAACACCCTAAGTAGACGGGAGCAAGTTACCATAACGCGCTTGAGAATAGGCCATACTAACCTCACCCACATTCACCTCCTGCAAGGAGAACGACTGTCAGTATGCATTCACTGCGACCAGCCTTTATCAGTTTCGCATATTCTCCTGGACTGCTCTAAATATACTAATATCCGACAACAATTTTCTATTCCCAACACAATAAGAGACATTCTTCAGCCAATCAATGAGAAAAAAACAATTGAGTTCCTAAGACTTACCCAACTAGTGTATAAAATCTGATGTGAAAAAGGAACAACAGCTCTTTTGCCTCCCTTCGTAATAGATACGTTAAAGGGCTAATGACCATTGCAGTCTATGCCAATAAACAATAAAAAAAAATTATATTGTTTTTCTTTTTCATTTCAGAATTAAGTAGTCACCAATCCACAACTTCGACTCCATTCATTCAACATAATTTATCGCATGAAAATATTAGTGTAGAACCATTAAAAGATAATCATGAGACTGGAACAATATCAATTAACAACATAGTACTGAATTCAACTGGGAATATTACCACTGTAGAAACAAAAAATTATTAGAGACAAATGAAATTTTTCCATGATCAAAACAGCAGTTTAATAAGACCGGCATGGAATTAGAAGGACCTGCAAAACTAGTTATTAGAAGAATTATGCCATGAAACTTCTCCCAAACAAAGTTATCTTCAAATTCCTGACTTCCATCATATTACTGATGCTGTTGCAATACAAAAATCACAGAAAAATCCTATTATGCAATTGGAGAAACCACGTTTTCATAAAAAAGAAGAAAAATCCAATATTCATATACATATCTCTCACGACGTTATAATGAAAGAATTGGAACAGAGTTATTTTTGTTCAACAAAAGATTTCTCGGAGAAATCAGCACCACATAAACTGGAAATGCATTGCCAATCGGACCAAAATGTTAATATACAAGCTGAAGAAACAGAACATACAACTCCAACACCGTCTGATTTCGATAGTGATGAAGACATTGCTGACCATTCACTTAGCACAGACGAATAAATCGATAGTCATGAATCTGATAATGAAATCGCGCAACAGAAATCCAGAAAATGACGAGCAAATCCGAAATTATGGAAAAAAATATTAAGAAATTAAAAAAGCTTTCCGATTTAGAATACAAAACGAATAATATCTGCTAAAGCAGTTAAGCCTCCTTGTGAAGATACTGGCAAGCTTAAGTGTAAATTCAAAATATTCGATTAAAGAAGACGCATTCATACGCAGTTTTGGAAGCCTCAAAATTCTTTTGAAACTAGGCGACAATTTATCGCATCAAATGTGGAGTAAGTACCACCACAAAGATGTAGAGAATGGACTGGGGAAATACAAGGTCAACGAAAATGTATGAACAAATATACTTTTGAAGAAGAGGGTCGTAATATATTGGCTGCAAGACATTTTTCCTTAATACGTTAAGTATGTCACATCAAACCGTTGAAACTGCCATAAAGAAAAAAAAGGAAGCAGATAAAAGAGGACGACTTGCTCCCTCAAATAAAATCCCCGAAGAGGTGAGGTAAGAAATAGCGTAAGAATCGATATTTTCAAATTTCCCGCCTATAAGTCGCACTACTCCCGAGAAAAAACAAAAACAAATATTTGGCAAATGACTTGAACATATTACGAATGTATGGACTTTACGTAGAAGACTGCAAAGAAAATAAAGGTCCGCAAGAGAGTACTGGAAAAGAGTGGCTTAATTCTGAAATTTTTAATTACGAATTTTATTATTCTTTCAAAAGTCCGGACACTGATACGTGTGACTTGTGTGATACTTATAAACTGCCACTTCAGGAATTGTCTTAAGAAACATAACAATATATTCAAGCTGAATATGTTGAGCTCTTACTAGATACTAGTAACCGGTAGAAATTAAAAGGAGATGACAAAACTCGTTTTTGAGCAAATGTCAATGAGAAGGTGGTTATGATTGATTTACAAAAGTGCTTGCTCACCCCAAACCTTCACAATTCCCAAAGCTTTTATTCCTTAAAATTATGGATGTATAATTTGACAATTCATGACTCCACCTTGCAGGATTCTCTATGTATGTTGTGGGATGAAAGTATATATCTGGAAGGGAACGAAATGAAGTGGCATCATATGTTATTAAATGGGGGGATAATGTAAGCGACGACAACACTAAATTGGCCTTATAGTCTCACAACTGTCCAAGTCAAAATCGGAATATGATAACGGTCATGTGTTATTTTTGGATGTTAAATGTACAACCTAATCTCCAAGTAATAATCTATACGTTTCTGTCAAGGGGACATACTTATCTAGAGGCAGATGCAGTGTATTCCGTAAACGAGCGTGAACGAAAAAAAAACTCCATCAATTTAAAATAATGACGTCATGGGATTCAGATCAAATTGTTAGTTTATGTGGGTTCAAGAAAAATTTCAATGTTTTAGCAATGGAAATTGATGATTCTAAATATTTTGGATCACTTTGTGAAGTTCAGCTGCAAGTAAGAAGAGAAAAAAATGGAATTCTATTGTACAAAACCAGTTTTAACCGATAATTCGAAAATGAGGTAATATACAGGGTATTCCATTAAAAAAAGTATAACTTTGATATGCCAATTTTTTTCAACCACCCTGTATATTTACAAATATTTTTAAAATATATCTCTTACCGACCTACTATACGCATATCAAAATATTATTTTATATTGTTATGGTTTGGAAACCAGATTCCGTGCCGTATGAGGTGCCCCACCCTGTATATACTTATATATAATTGCGTTTTTTACAAAATGAACCCTTATGAGGGTTCGTAAAAAATATCAATATTAGAAACTGATGCTTCTATTTAACCACTTAAACTTGAGTAATTTTTCAATAATTACCCATTGTTAAGTGTTGGGAGAAATATAATTTTGTTGACAGAAAAAAATTCTACAACTTCCGTATGCGTGAACAGATTTTCATAAACTTGGGCACAATTCAAAGAGCATATCGTTACCTTAACATGAAAGCCTTCTAACTCCACTTTTTACCGAAAATTAGATTATTGTACCAACTACTAGTAAACAGAGAAATGTACCAGGCATTGAAGTTACAGAAATATATTTGACTCACAAGTCGGGTAATTTTTATGATGCGCAGAACTTGTAACTCCATAAAGGCGCCAAACATACATAAAAGCGTGTATCTCCTCGTAGTATAGGCTAAGTTGCATGGTATTATTGTTCGCTGTATAGTGTATCGCCAACATTTGTGTAAAAACCAATTTAAAAACGCAATTCGAGGCTCAGCAATTTATTGTGAGGATAAAGTAAGTTATACTAAGTATTTTTACGTATATTTTATAGTCGATGTATTGATATTATTATTAAAGTTTAGATCCTCACATTGGAGTTACCCGCTTCGAATGTACCAAACTACTTAGTAATAATTGAGTTAAACGGATTTTCTTTGCAACTATCAAAGAGTGATGGTTCTCTATCAACTATATAAAGTATTTTTTTTCAATTTCAGATGTCTCGGTCACGAAAAATTGTCAAGTTGGCTTTAGCTAAAAATGATTCTAATTCAACTGAAGACCTCAATGTTTCGACAACATTACCAATTGTTTTCTCCAATAGTTATTAGGCTGTTCCAGAGGTTTTAATTGTTTCTTCAAAAAATGAAAACAGTATTGTGCAATCAACATGTAAACATGACAGGTCCTTATCTGGTGATGAGGTTTCAGTACCCTATTCAGAGGAAACCGATATTGAATATAATATAGTTTACCTGTCATTTTCTCTGATGGTTTTATACCTTCTCCTGAGGTATTAGAGGTTTGTGCAGAAAATGAAAACAATATGGCACAGCCAACAACTGCAGAATCAATAAGAGATGTCAAAAACGTTCTCGTACCTTATTCAGAGGAACATGATGTTGAAGATACTGAAAATATGAAACCCAAAAGAAAACGCAGGAAAAGATTCCAAGTTAAGGAATCCACTTGGTTTTATGAAAAACATAGAAGAAATAGGGAACCAGGAACCGAATATGTTGGCCGAAAAAAAGTAGGTATTGAATGGAAAAAGGTAAATCAGCCTGCTAGAGGAATGAAGCCAAGGTGTAATTGAATAAATAAAAAAATCCCAATGGCACAATACCAATTGGACGGCTTATTTCAGTAAAGTTTTTGCATCAGACTAAAAACAAAATAAGCCTAAAAATCCCAATGGCACAGGACCAATTGGACAGGCTTATTTCGGTAACATGTTTGCATAAAACCCAAAATAAAAAATTAGATACAAAAGTAATAGGATGTTTTGAGATGTACAAAAGACCAAAGTAACATTCTGGCATCAAATCAAAAATAAAAAAATTAAAAAAATTTCTGGTAAATTTGTGAATTTTTTTAAATAAATGTTTAAATGGACGATTTAGAGAAAACTGTTAAACACAAAAGTTGTAGAACGTGTTAAGGTCTACGAAAAAGCTCATTGACTTTTTTGCGTCAAATGAAAAACAAAGGAAATACGATTTTTTTCAATTTTGACAGGCCGCCATTTTGTTTTTACTGGGCGGATTTGGCTCAATAACGAACTTGTCCAAGATTTTGGCCTAACCGGTTTTTGTAGTGAGTTTGGTTTCGATCAGACAAAAAATACGCCCTCTATCGTGCTTACAAATTCCGTTATAACACATACATATATATATATATATATATATATATATATATATATATATATATACAGGGTGTCCCGGGACTAATGAGAAAAAAGTTAGGAGCGTATAATCTGAGCCAAAATAATGTTAGTACTTCATATAAACTTTTTCTATTCGGGCCCTCGTTTTCGAGTTATAGGCCTCCAAAGTTTTAATTTTGAATTTGGTTTTTATTTTTATTTTTTGTACTAGTTATTTGATCTTTATAAAATTTACGGCAAAGCTATAATATACGTGTTTGTTTATTTTGGCAAGGTAAACAGATTTACAGTAGTGCCTTGAAGCCAGGAACGGACTACTCGCAATGGTTAGTGATCCAAAAAATTTGCAGGGACGGCACACTCTGTATGAAATTATCGAAATTCACTTCCCCACACATTAAGCTAGCGAAAAGGTACTCTTGTTGGAATTCGATAAAATAAGCCGTTTGGCTAATATTTACAGTTTTATTAATGCACTACGTACCAATTAACGCATTCACCATTTTTATAAGTACACAACGACTAAAACTAACTTATTAATACGATGTCAAAGATTTACCTACAGTACTACAAAAAAATAATTTAACGATAGCAGAAGATGGAAAACATTAACGACTTATTAATTGGAAAGTTGGTAAAAACGTATTAAAAGTATTTTTACCGTTTATCAAGTAACCATAGGATTAGTTGTCAAATACTGTGTAGAATAGTTCGTAGTCAGTACTTGCCAATAATTCATAAGTCCTTAATTTAACAGTTACAATGGCAGAATTCACTTTTATTGAGTACGCTGATATGCATTTAATGTATGGACTGGTTTGTCGAAACTGTTTAGAGGCCTGAAGGGTTTATGCAGAACGTTTTGCAAACAGAGCATTGCCAGACAGACGAATGTTTGAGCGTATTGATCCCAGGTTACGAGAAACAGGTATGAATAAGTTAATGTAATTTTCCATGTATACAAAACAAAGTTTTACGTTTTATGAAATTTTTTGCCAAAAAAAGTTGGAGAAGGGCCAGTACGAAGCGTGCGTACTGTGGCAGTTGAACAAGACTTGTTAAATGCAGTTGATAATGAACCATCAACAAGTTTACGAAAATAATCAAGAAAACATAACGTCTCCAAATCAGTTGTTCATCGCGTCCTAAAAGAACAGCTTTTATATCCTTTTCACATGAAAAAAGTACACAGTATGACAGTGGCTGACTATCCTTCACGACTTGAGTATAGCCAGTGGTTTCTGCGACAATAACAAGCAGACAATACATTTATTAGTAACGTTCTCTTTACGAACGAATCCGGTTTCACCAGAGATGGAGTCATAAATTCTCATAATATGCGTTTATGGGATGATGTGAATCCACATGGCATTATCCAAACCAAGAGTCAGCATAAATTCATGGTTAATGTTTGGGCAGGAATAGTGGGCAATCATTTGATAGGGCTATACTTTATTGACGGTACTTTGACCGGTCAGAGATATTTGGAGTTTTTGCAAAATGAGTTATGGAACCTGTTTGATGATGTGCTACTACAAACTCGTAGGAATTTATGGTTCATGCATGATGGGGCCCCACCTCATTTTAGTTTAGATGTATGACAGCATTTACACACAAGGTTTCCTAATAGATGGATTGGTCGTGGAGGCCCCTTTCAATGTCCACCGCGATCAGGAGACGTTAATCCTATGGATTTCTTTCTCTAGGGTTATGTCAAAAGTAAGGTATACGCAACACCTTTGCAAACAAGGCAAGATTTGATAGACAGAATTGTGTTACACTGCAATGTTATTAGAAATAATGTGGAATTGCTTTTTCAAGTGCAAAGAAACAACCTTCGTAGACTTAGAATGTGCGTGGAAGTGGGAGGAGCTCATATTGAACATTTATTAGAATAACGTTAGTTTTTGTTGTTGTTTAGAAATTAGTTTTATATATAACTCGAAAACGAGGGACTGCATAGAAAAAATTTATATGAAATACTAACATTATTTTGGCTCATATTATACGCTCCTGACTTTTTTCCCATTAGTCCCGGGACACCCTGTATATAAAGAAGATGTAGGAATATCGCGTGATATGTTAACAACACCAACAAAGAGATTCATGGGTAATTCACGCAAAAAGAAAAAGGGCTACTAAAACAGAGTGGTAACCGCGGACATGCATGTTTCTGGCTCATTTGCCGTCTTCAGCACGGTATAACCAAATAAGGATGTGAAATTTGGGAGCAAAGATGTTAATCGAAACATGGGAAAACACAAAACAAAGTAGCCCTTTTTCTTTTTGCGTGAATTACCCATGAATTTCTTTGTTGTTGTTGTTAACATATCACGCGATATTCCTACATCTTCTTTGTTATTTACTATGGGTCGGAAGGTTCAGGCGGGGGGTCTATATGCGCCTCCGTGTCGATCTTGGTTGTTGTCCTGAAAACTCGGGATCTTCCAAATGAAGGCGCAAATGAGCGTTTGGTTTCCCTGCTGAAATCCGTTGTTTTGTGTCTTCCCATGTTTCGATTAACATCTTTGCTCCCGAATTTCACATCCTTATTTGGTTATACCGTGCTAAAGACGGCAAATGAGCCAGAAACATGCATGTCCGCGGTTAGCACTCTGTTTTAGTAGCCCTTTTCCTTTTTGCGTAAATTACCCTTGAATCCCTTTGTTGTTGTTATATATACACATATATTGAAAACATTTATCTCATTACAAAATTAGTATTAAAAACATAAAAATTCATGTTAAAGATTTTTTTTTGGCAATTTAGGGGACATTCGGTATATTAGAAAGGTTCAATCTGGGTAACTATATTCACTGGATCATTTAATAAACAAATCTTGAAGTACCAATGTCTGTATTTAGTTATAACAGTTCCACGTAACTGTGAACGTATCCTATCAGAGGTGAATTCTAAAATTGTCATTTATCCAGTCAATAAAAGGAATTTGAAACAATGTCACATTGAAATAAAATAATAATAAAATGTTTAACAAATCATATTTTGCAATAGACCAACTATTAAATAACAATGGATATTTGAATAAAATAAGACATTATGAAAGATGAATTGGTTGGATAAGTGACAAGTCGAGACTAAATCAAACATTTTTGACAATTGAAATATTTTGAAGGTGACAATTATAAAAAAGCTGATTGATCTCCAGAGCGGATTACAACGGTTGATCTGATTGGAGATGATCGTAACGTGATTAGAAAAAGAAAATTATTAGGAGATGTCAGTGTCAGATATTTTTTGGAAAAATATCGAATTGTAATTTGAATTTAGTATTATTGATAATTATGCAAAAGTAAATAGAAGACGACGATAGAACTTGCCTTTAGCAATACATTTTATAAAGTGTTTCTCGTGTGAGAAATTTTGTATCCCGGAGGCAGCTAATTTGTATCCCGTTTAAAGCGAGAAGAGGCTTCTTTAGAGTCAGCTAAATACACCGAGGAGAAGATTGATTGGTAACAAAATTTCAAATATTATATCGATATAAAAGAGTTTAAAAGAAAACAAATTCAATTGAAAATTATCCAAAAAGCATGCTTATTTGAACATAAATTTTTTGATCATTCAGGAACTAAATTAAAATCCAATTAGTGCGTGTAAACTCCAAAACCTTTTCAATACTTGTATTTTTTTTATAATTTCCACTCTATTCCGGGACTATAGTTAAGATTTAGTTATAAGTTGCATAGTTATTAGTTATATTTAAATAATTATATCTAATGGGAAGAACTTTATAATTTTGAATTTGTTATTAGAATATTAACAGATTACTTATTTTCTTTTGATTTAAATAAGAATTTCACTCATTAAATTTAAAAATAATAATTAAATTGGCACCCGACAGAACTCACCTGTGATAGGATCTCAGGCCGTGGCAAATATAAATAATATTATAAAGTTTATTGAGTGATTCACATCAAATATACATCTCAATTGTCGCATCCAAACGTGGGGCTTGGTAAAATAAATTTTAATAAACCGAAATATATAGGGGCAGACAAAACTTAAGTTGATAAAATAAGGTGTAGCTTAATTGGGGCAAATATAAATTTAAAATATCCATTTTAATACAAAAATAATCATTTAAATCTTATTTATTCAAAATGGCAAATAAAATGACTCTTAGAGACAGAAAAGTATTAGCAGGAACGGGTGAGAGGCAGGAAAGTCAGGTAGAGGATACTGAAACAGAGGATACTGGAGTACAGGCGGACGAAGAGCAGAGATTTGGATGAGGGGATTTTGTGGTTCAATATTTAGAGCAAGGGAGACAAAATTCAGAGGTAAAATTGGCAGGAGATGAACAGGAACAGACATTTGTCGATATTGAGGGAGATTCTGAAGAAGAAAGAAGACCATATGGAGGAAGTAATTTGCATGGGGGAAAAGAAATAGTGCTAACACCAGACACAGTCGATTTAATGAACATAATGCAACAAATGATGATAAAGTTAGATAAAAATGCAGAGAATCTTAAAAATGAAATTAAAAATGAAATTAATCAGAAATTGAATAGAAATAGAGAAGATATGAATAAAAAATTAGATGAAAATCGGGAAGAAAGTCAAAAAATGTACAGAAAAATAAACAAGAGTTTGGAAGAAATAGGAAAAATTAAAAAAGAACAAGAAGAGCAGAAGGAAGAAATCAAAGGTATTAAAGAAAACATAAGAGAACAAGAGATGAATTTAAGAGCAGATATTCAAGAAAATGGAATTAAAATCCGAACGGAAAAAGAGACAAATGTTAAGGATAGCATATATGAATTAAGAAAACAAATAGATGAGGATTTGCCAGAAGAGATTAATACTCATGTAATAAAACAAATGGAAGGAATCCGGGAAGAAATAGGACAAATTAGATTAGACGGGAAACGGAATGAGAACATTTTAGAAAATTTTAAATTAGATGTAGATGAAGAATGTGAAAGATTGAGTAATGAGGTGGATCAACAGAAAAGATTATACACAAAGGGCCATGAGAAAAATGAGCAGCAGATGAGAGAAAATATGGATGAACTGTTTAGAAAGGTTCAAATGGCACAGGATGATGTAATAAAAATGGAAGAAAATATGAGACAGAACATAGTTTAAGGAAGTCCGACTATGATACCTAGTTTTCAAGATGGAGGTATTCGATTTGATGGAAACATAAATCATCTCCATCCTAAAGTTTTTATTTCTATTGTAAAAAGCAGGAAAGAGGAATTAGGGACATAATCGAACAAAAACTGGTTATAAGGAATATGTTGGTAGGTCATCCGTTATTGTGGTTTTGCAACAAAGAAGGGGAAATTAATAATATTAAGGAATTTGAGGAACAGTTTCTAAATTACTTTTGGGGAGAAATCCCTCAATCTGTATTTAGAGAGAAGTTATACTTTGGAAGATTCGATTATAATAAAAATAAAAACTATAATAATTATGCCATGCAATTATATAATATTGCTCAGTACTTAGAACCAGGAATGCGACAGGAGGAAATAGTACTGTACATAGCGAGACACTATAGACAAGAAACAGTAGAGACCATCGCGTTACATAACATAAAGAGTATGGAGAATTTATCTTCTTATCTGATAAGATTAGAACGAAGTGTAACACAAAGTAATAGGAATGGACAAATAAGTCGAAGTAATCAGGAAGGAAATTACGGACAAATGGGAAGAAATAATCAAGAAGAATATTTTAGAGGAAACTGGAGACAACAAAGAAATATGAGAGGAGAATATGGAAATAATAACTATCAAGATAGAAACCAACAATCAAATTACAATCAAGAAAATACAAGAGGATTTGAAAGAAGAAATGATGGATATTATAGGAATCAAGGAAACAGGAATGATAATTGGAATAGAAACAACCAAAATAGAGGAAGAGATCTTGACAGAGGAAATGAAAGAAGAGGAAATAGAGAAGAGTATCAAGAAAACAGACGAGATAGATCAGGAGAAAATCAAAGACAAGTAAATGTAATAGGTAATTCAGACGAGAATCGTAACTCTCGTTCTGAGCAAAATAATTCGGATTTAGATTAGATAGTTTCCACTAGCATAACATTCTCTATTCATCAAAATACGAACAAACAAGAAAATATATTAAATTTGGAGAAGAATAGGAATTGAAAGGAATAATGGGAATAATAAAAATTAAAGGGAAATTAATGGGAAGCAAATCAAATATTTATAGGTACAGGTTCGAAAGCGTGTATAATAAAAACAAAATTATTAGAAGAAAATATGGAAAATTATGAAAATAAAGTAATGAAGAAACCGACATGGTTATAGAAGTGGTTGAATTAACAAAATATAAGGCAAGAATTGATTTTGAGAAGATGGAGATGGAGAGAATTAAATGGTAATAGAATTGAATTTAAGGAGGAAAATATGGAAGTATTGGCAATTCAAGAGGATAATAAGAAGTTATGGAATATAGAAAGGAGTGGAATTATGGAAGAATAGGAATTAGTGTGTGGAAATAATGAATATGAAGAGAAAGTGAAGAATTTGGTAATGAAATAAGAGGGATTGATTGGAAAAAGATAATGAAAATGCACAAAGTACCTATCGATTAGTAGATTCTGTAACTAAACAATTAAGGGGAATTTTCCATATAGAAAGCATATTTAAATATAATAAAAGCGAAAATGAGGAAGAACAAGGGTAGAAAATGTTATGACGAAAGAAATGTATTTAAATGATATATTCTAAACTAGATGAAAAAAAATACATATAACTGAATTATAATGAAGCAGTTTATAGGGTAGGAGTAGTGTAGATTAGAGAATTAAATTTGTCGAGTTGAATTAGAATAGGATTGTACATAGATAAAATAAAAATTAGAATAGTTGGAAATTGATAATGTAATTGTTAGTATTGAGAGATTATTAATTATTTTTATTAAAAAGAAATCTTCAGACAAATATAAATGTTAGAATGTAAGAATGATTTCAGACGTGTTTAGAAGAAAATATAATTTGTTAAAATTTTATTAGGGGCATTTGAAAACATTTATCTCATTACAAAATTAGTATTAAAAACATAGAAATTCATGTTAAAGATTTTTTTTTGGCAATTTAGGGGACATTCGGTATATTAGAAAGGTTCAATCTGGGTAACTATATTCACTGGATCATTTAATAAACAAATCTTGAAGTACCAATGTCTGTATTTAGTTATAACAGTTCCACGTAACTGTGAACGTATCCTATCAGAGGTGAATTCTAAAATTGTCATTTATCCAGTCAATAAAAGGAATTTGAAACAATGTCACATTGAAATAAAATAATAATAAAATGTTTAACAAATCATATTTTGCAATAGACCAACTATTAAATAACAATGGATATTTGAATAAAATAAGACATTATGAAAGATGAATTGGTTGGATAAGTGACAAGTCGAGACTAAATCAAACATTTTTGACAATTGAAATATTTTGAAGGTGACAATTATAAAAAAGCTGATTGATCTCCAGAGCGGATTACAACGGTTGATCTGATTGGAGATGATCGTAACGTGATTAGAAAAAGAAAATTATTAGATGTCAGTGTCAGATATTTTTTGGAAAAATATCGAATTGTAATTTGAATTTAGTATTATTGATAATTATGCAAAAGTAAATAGAAGACGACGATAGAACTTGCCTGTAGCAATACATTTTATAAAGTGTTTCTCGTGTGAGAAA
The DNA here is from genome assembly GCA_963921935.1 of Galeruca laticollis. Taxonomy (NCBI): domain Eukaryota; kingdom Metazoa; phylum Arthropoda; class Insecta; order Coleoptera; family Chrysomelidae; genus Galeruca; species Galeruca laticollis. Next base: position 141,535,504 of record OY998179.1, on the reverse strand, counting down.
TTTTGTATCCCGGAGGCAGCTAATTTGTATCCCGTTTAAAGCGAGAAGAGGCTTCTTTAGAGTCAGCTAAATACACCGAGGAGAAGATTGATTGGAAACAAAATTTCAATTATTATATCGATATAAAAGAGTTTAAAAGAAAACAAATTCAATTGAAAATTAACCAAAAAGCATGCTTATTTGAACATAAATTTTTTGATCATTCAGGAACTAAATTAAAATCCAATTAGTGCGTGTAAACTCCAAAACCTTTTCGATACTTGTATTTTTTTTATAATTTCCACTCTATTCCGGGACTATAGTTAAGATTTAGTTATAAGTTGCATAGTTATTAGTTATATTTAAATAATTATATCTAATGGGAAGAACTTTATAATTTTGAATTTGTTATTAGAATATTAACAGATTACTTATTTTCTTTTGATTTAAATAAGAATTTCACTCATTAAATTTAAAAATAATAATAAAATTGGCACCCGACAGAACTCACCTGTGATAGGATCTCAGGCCGTGGCAAATATAAATAATATTATAAAGTTTATTAAGTGATTCACATCAAATATACATCTCAATATATATATATATATATATATATATTCATATATATATATATATATATATATATATATATATATTTATATATACGTATATATAACAAAAACAGAATTAGCGGGAATATCACGCAAAAGAGGTTACAGAGAATGAGTGCGTTTGGTTATCTTGTCGAAATCCGTTGTTTGTGTTTTCTCATGTTTCAATTAACATCCTTGCTCCCAAGTTGTACACCTTTTCTTGGTTATGCCGTACCGATGAAGGCTAATGAGCCAGAAACATGCATGTCTACGGTTACCACTCATTCTCTGTAACCTCTTTTGCGTGATATGCCCGCTAATTCTGTTTTTGTTTTATATTCCACGCGTTATTCTTCCATCTTTTCATTAGTTATTTGTCTATTTCCAGGGTCGGAAGGTTCAGACAGGAGAGCTATAGACACCTCCGTGTCTCTGTTGGTTGTTGTCCTGAAAACTCGGGATCTTCCATTTGAAGGCACAAATGTGCGTTTGGTTATCTTGTTGAAATCCGTTGTTTGTGTTTTCTCATGTTTCAATTAACATCCTTGTTCCCAAGTTGTACACCTTCTCTTGGTTATGCCGTACCGATGAAGGCTAATGAGCCAGAAACATGCATGTCTACGGTTACCACTCATTCTCTGTAACCTCTTTTGCGTGATATGCCCGCTAATTCTGTTTTTGTTTTATATTCCACGCGTTATTCTTCCATCTTTTCATTAGTTATTTATATACACTACTCTAAGAATTTAACGCACCACCAAAAAATAACCAAAAGTTTAAAGTAAATTTTTGTCTAAACTGCTTGTCGGATTTGAATGAATTTTTTTTGAATGACTGGTTGACACTTCCAGAGAGTTAGTGTACTACTGTATTTGCATACAAACTTATTTTTGTAAAAATACGGGGTGTTGCAATGACAACCTGATTTTTTCATAAAATTTGTAACACCTTGTGGAGTTCAACAGTAACAATATCAACTTAAAATTAAAATCAAACTGTAGCTTTATCTTTTTGTAACATTTTGTTTTTTGATTTACTCTATTATCTTGGCCACAACAAGAGAAAATCAATTTTATAGCATAACATGGTTTTTATTAAAATTTATTATTCAACTTTAACAACGAAAAACAAAGAAACAAAACGTAAACAAAAGTCAGTAGCGAGTATTTCCGCCAAAGATTCTCTATGGGATTTAAATCAGGGCTTCTAGCTGGCCATGCCATGATATCGATGCCAAGTTCCTCTAGATAATTCCTCACAACTCCAGCAACATGAGGCCTGGCATTATCGTGCATCAACATAAATCCTTGCCCTATATATGGCGCATATGGCATTACATGTTGGTCTAAAACCTCCAATATGTACCTTTCAGCTGTAAGGCTTCCATTATTTATGACCACAAGTTCTGTGCGACCAGTCAAAGAAATACCTCCCCAGACCATCACAGATCCTCCTCCAAATAATGTGTTATTTGAGAAATTACACTGAGCATATCGTTCGTTAGGGCGTCGATATACACGTATGCGCCTGTCATTATTGTACAAACAAAATCTTGACTCATCCGTAAATAATACCTGTTGCCATTCCGCTTCTAACCAGTTACGATGTTCCATGGCAAAATTCAGCCTCGCTCTTCGATGATCTCTAGTTAGAGCTGGCCCCCGAGCAGCAATTCTAGGTCTCAAATTGTGTTCTCGTAGTCGCTGACGAGCTGTTTCACCACAAATATCTACACCAGTAGCATCTCGAAGCTGGGTTTGAAGGGTCCGGGCTGTTACAAAACGTTGTCTTAATGCCGATAATATTAAAAAACGGTCCTGATTAGGGGTTGTTATTCGATTCCTTCCTTGTCCCGGTCTACGACCATGACTTCCAGTGTCTCTATATCTTTGTATAACTCGTGAAGCGGTTGTATGGGATACATTAAATCGTCTACCAATTCTTCGGTAATTCCAGCCTTCCTCGAACAATATGCTTGAGCACATTCTTCGCCAGTAAGATTTCGTGTTTCACGTTGTATATTAATTAAAATAAAGGTTTTTATAAAAAAACGTAAGGGCTAACACTAAAAATACACTTCTATGAAATACTTTTTGACACCTGTATTTAGCTAATGACAATTTACTGTAACTTATTGTTTTTCATAGCCTGCTACTCACTTTTATTATTATAAATTTTAATAAAAAACATGTTATGCTATAAAATTGATTTTCTCTTGTCGTGGCCAAGATAATAGAGTAAATCAAAAAACAAAATGTTACAAAAAGATAAAGCTACAGTTTGATTTTAATTTTAAGTTGATATTGTTACTGTTGAACTCCACAGGGTGTTACAAATTTTATGAAAAAATCAGGTTATCATTGCAACACCCCGTATTTATGCAAAAATAAGTTTGTATGCAAATACAGTAGTACACTAACTCTCTGGAAGTGTCAACCTGTCATTCAAAAAAAAATTCATTCAAATCGGACAAGCAGTTTAGACAAAAATTTACTTTAAATTTTTGGTTATTTTTTGGTGGTGCGTAAAATTCTTGGAGTAGTGTATATATATATATATATATATATATATATATATCCAAAAACCAAAAGTTGGCAGTTAGTCACGGCTGACTAGTTAAAAAATAAAACTTCAAAGAGTGGTCTTTGTTAAAAAACCCTCAAAATCGTGGGGATAGCAGCCAAAAAAACTTTACAGGTTAGAGATAAAGTGAATCAAATAGTACATTACCTAAGCTTTCGAAGAGCACTGTCTTCATTCTCAAAGGCTATAATAAACCAGAAAGAAAAAATCGGTTAACTTAATAAAGATAACAACTTCTGAAATCATTACGACTTACTTGTAGTGTTGATTTAAAATTAAACTCACATTTCACAAATTGCAGGAAAACTTTCATCCACTGAAGATTAAAATGTCGACTAAATATGATTTCTCTCCTACATATAGTAATGAGAGCCAGGATTTTTTTCCTGTATTTTAAAAACCAAAAGACGTACACAAGAAACGAACTAATTTTGTTGAATATCTATTTCGACATGAAATCGACTGCTGTCAAAAGGTAGAGATACGGGGGGCAATTACAAGGTTGAAGTAAAAACATTTAATAAAAATCTAAATTTCTCAGCAATACTGTTGTGTTTTTTTGGTTGCTTTGGTGAAAACTTCAAAGAAAAACAATAATAGATTAATGTCCACACCTAGGATCACGTCAAGATTGAAAAATTACACCTTTAAATTTAACCAGACTATTGTCTGACAGCTGCCACCTGTCTTTTGTAAAATGTAAAAAATTGGGATGACGAAATAAGCAAACAGTCAGTGAACACTCAAACCTCTCACATTCGGTATTCCCCAACTGTCAACCCATTCCAGCATTACTATTATTAAATAAAAAAGCCAAACAAAACCCACCCGCAAATACTAACGATCTCCACTTTCGTCTGATGTTAATTTCCATGAAAATCAGTATTGATAATTTAAAATTCTCATAACAATAATAATGTCAGTTAGGAAAAGTGATGTAAGATCTGTAACTTTTAACACATGGAAAGGACCTAACCTCTCACGTTAAGGCCCGACTGTTTGGAAATCATTTGCATTCGCAACTGAGCTGTGATAGCCATAATGTATAAAAATTGTTTTGTTTTTAAATGAAATATTAAATAATGTTTGTATTGTGAACACTCGACTGACCTGTCACTTCAGCCAACCATTAACTCAAAACACTAATTTGGGAATCAATCTCCTCGCTACCGGAGTGGACATTATTAAAGTGCAACAAATATGTATAAATCTTACTAAGTGACTCAATGTCAGACCTTCTATTCATTGGTTCCTCAATGTTATTAATATGATACATTTCTAAAAATTTTCTTTTGTTATAGTTTCTTTCTACATCATTTTGATAAAGTAAAGATTCTTGGTTTTTATTTTTATTTTTTGTACTAGTTATTTGATCTTTATAAAATTCACGGCAAAGCTATAATGTACGTGTATGTTTATTTTGGTAAGGTAAACAGATTTACAGTAGTGTCTTGAAGCCAGGGACGGACTACTCGCAATAGTTAGTGATCCAAAAAATTTGCAGGGATGGCACACCCTGTATGAAATTATCGAAATTCACTTCCCCACACATTAAGCTAACGAAAAGGTACTCTTGTTAGAATTCGATAAAATAAGCCGTTCGGCTAATATTCACAGTTTTATTGTACTACGTACGTTCACCATTTTTATAAGTACACAACGAGGTAAAAGTAACTTATTAATACGATGTCCAAGATTTACCTTCAGTACTACAGAAAAATAATTTAACGATAGCAGAAGATAAAAAACATTAACGACTTAATAATTGGAAAGTTGGTAAAAACTTTTTAAAAGTGTTTTTACCGTTTATCAAGTAACCATAGGATTAGTTGTCAAACATTGTGTAGAATAGTTCGTAGTCAGTACTTGTCAATAATTTATAAGTCCTTAATTTAACAGTTACAATGGCAGAATTCACTTTTATTGAGTACGCAGATATGAATTTAATGTATAGACTGGTTTCTCGAAACTGTTTAGAGGCCAGAAGGCTTTATGCAGAACATTTTGCAAACAGAGCATTTCCAGACAGACGAATGTTTGAGCGTATTGATCTCAGTTTACGAGAAACAGGTATGAATAAGTAAATGTATACAAAACAAAGTTATAAATTTTAGGACGTTTTTTGCCAAAAAAAAGGTGGAGAAGGTCCAGTACGAAGCGTACGTACTGTGGCAGTTGAACAAGACTTGTTAAATGCAGTTGATAATGAACCATCAACGAGTTTACCAAAATTATCAAGAGAACATAACGTCACGAAATCAGTTGTGCATCGCGTTCTAAAAGAACAGCTGTTATATCCTTTTCACATGAAAAAAGTACACAGTATGACAGTGGCTGATTATCCTTCACGACTTGAGTATAGCCAGTGGTTTCTGCGACAACAACAAGCAGACAATACATTTATTAGTAACGTTCTCTTTACGAACGAATCCGGTTTCACCAGAGATGTAGTCATAAATTCTCATAATATGCGTTTATGGGATGATGTGAATCCACATGGCATTATCCAAACCAAGAGTCAGCATAAATTCATGGTTAATGTTTGGGCAGGAATAGTTGGAAATCATTTGATAGGGCCATACTTTATTGACGATACTTTGACCGGTCAGAGATATTTGGAGTTTTTGCAAAATGAGTTATGGAACCTGTTTGATGATGTGCTACTACAAACTCGTAGGAATTTATGGTTCATGCATGATGGGGCCCCTCCTCATTTCAGTTTAGATGTACGATAGCATTTACACACAAGGTTTCCTAATAGATGGATTGGTCGTGGAGGCCCTTTTCAATGACCACCGCGATCAGGAGATGTTAATCCTATGGATTTCTTCGTCTAGGGTTATCTCGAAAGTAAGGTATATGCAACACCTGTGCAAACAAGGCAAGATTTAATAGACAGAAATCTGTTACACTGCAATGTTATTAGAAGTGCAAAGAAACAACCGTCGTAGACTTAGAATGTGCGTGGAAGTGGGAGGAGCTCATATTGAACATTTATTAGAAGAACGTTAGTGTTTGTTGTTTAGGAATTAGTTTCAGTCGATTGTTTTATAACTTGTGTTTTATGAGGTTTTCTTAATGGTTTAATAATGTTGTGTTCGTAATTTTGATTAAAAGCAACTAATTACGTTGTCTGCGTACCTTTTTAATTCTCATTAAATAAGTTCTTAATGTTTTTATTATCTGCTATCATCAAATTATTTTTTTGTAGTACATCGTATTAAAAAGTTAGTTAGGTAAATTTGTACGTAGTGCATTAATAAAACTGTAAATATTAGCCAAACGGCTCATTTTATCGAATTCCAGCAAGAGTACCTTTTCGTTAGCTTAATGTGTGGGGAAGTCAATTTCGATAATTTCATACAGAGTGTGCCGTCCCTGCAAATTTTTTGGATCACTAACCATTGCGAGTAGTCCGTTCCTGGCTTCAAGGCACTACTGTAAATCTGTTTACCTTTCCAAAATAAACATACACGTACATTATAGCTTTGCCGTAAATTTTACAAAGATCAAATGACTAGTAAAAAAATAAAAATAAAAACCAAATTCAAAATTAAAACTTTGGAGGCCTATAACTCGAAAACGAGGGCCTACATAGAAAAAGTTTATATGAAGTACTAACATTATTTTGGCTCAAATTATACGCTCCTGACTTTTTTCCCATTAGTCCCGGGACACCCTGTATATATATATATATATATATATATATATATATATATATATGTATATATATATATATATATATATATATATATATATATATATATATATATACATCCTGCTATCCATCCGACGTCCCTTTCATAGGCAAGCATCGGACTTCCTTCTCAAAACACGGGATATTTTATACTTTTTTGCAAGTATACAGTTTTAAATGCTATCCTTGCCTATATATTTGTGTTATATTCTTGATAAAATTAGTTTTAATTTTTTGTCAAAATTTGATAATTAGGGAATATGACGTCCTTTCAAAAATGAGCTATTGGACGTCGAAATGTATAAAAATTGTACGTACTGCAGTCATTGGGGTACCTACAGCGTTGCCACATTTTCATGAACTGGATACTACAGTTATATACTAACCTTGAATTGCAAACCCTGATATAACAATTTAATAAAATATTTTCACTCTACTAGAAGATAGGAAATCATATCAGAATCACTAACTAGATACATTTAAAAATTGTTTACTTTTAGGTACTTTACAATTTTTATTAATTTTTTTAATCTACTGTTTGTATATAAATAAATACATATATAGATAATTGAATAAATTTCTCAATTCTACTCTCAAATTTGTCCCCTTGCCTTTTTTGTAACTCCAGAAATCTAACATAACACATTCTTTTTTATTTTATTCATTCAACTTGCTTCAATATTCTTTTTAAATTCAGTGGTATTTTTTGTAACCATTATTTTACACTATTGCGGAAGGTTTAATGAAACACGGTAAAAACTTTTGTTAGTATTTATTTAAAAATGCAATGATGCACCACATGAAATAGTTTGTTTAATATTTTAGTCAAAATAGCACCTACAAATAATAATAAAAATAACAAAAAAATAAAAGTATTATGTCTAACATTTACTTTTGTAGACATTTTGTACGAAAACTTTAATTTTTAACCAGTTTTTGTTTGCGAGAAGTTTTCCAGTCAGAAAAATTAATTCTTCACATGCCCTTCGTTTAGGTGGCTTCTTATTTTTAATGTGATTTAAAAAAATCACTTAATCTTGTCGTTCTTGCATCCAAGGTTCTGTCTTTATTTGTTTAGGTAATAGTCCCTGTTCTCCTCCAGTCCTTTCTTGAACTTCGTTAACTTGAACATTAGTATTTTCAGTAAATTCAGTAATTATCCAAACATTTTCCTTTAAATGCTGCAGCACCTCCTTTTGGCATGAAGAGTAAAATTATTGCAACCTTCGCAGATTGATATACATCATCAGGCAAACGATAGTGACTCTTATGTGTTCGATAAACGTGTCACATAAATGTAGACAGTTGTTCCAAATCAGTGTCAGTCATACTTAAAATTTGGGAAAGAGTGGCTAAATGTTTTTTTAGCCTTGTATAAGTTAAATCTTCACTATCGCGATGGGGATAGGGACGCGTTTTTCTCGATTTTCAACCGTTTGGTTACTCCAGCTTTCTAAATGTGATTTTCAGTTGGTGGTAGATCCTTTACTATACATAACAGACATCAAGTATGATACATCGTTGAAATAAGCTCGTCGAGAGAATTGAAAAATGTAAAAATATACAGGGGGCCCCATTTAAAATGAACATAAATTTGATATTTAACTATTTTTGGGACGACCCATTTAATTGAAAATAATTTTAAATTATGGCTTTTTTGAATATGCACAAAATAGTCGATACTTATGAAATGTTCATAAAATGGGGCATTATGGACTGTCTCTTATATGGTGAGATACCTTGTAAATCAATGAATGCACGAACTAGATAGAATACTGGTTTATACATTTCTACGATAATACGACTACTGTCTCAGTTAAGGAAAGAGTGTTACTTACTTCAGATGAAATAATTTTTCCTTCTGTTACAGGAACGTTACAGAAGTCTAAAGTTTTTTGTTGGAAGTCTATCTAAAAATAATATTTGAGTATAAATTCTGTTGACTTCAAATTTTAACATGATTTAATAATACTCGCAATAATATTATAATAATTTCTAGTCAAAAATAATAAATTGATCAACTAAAACAATGTTCCATATTGTAATTTGATACCATTATTCCATTATTATTGGTAATACCGAAGACGAGTTGTCAAATCTAGCCTAGCTTGTTTTCTCATTGTTAAATGAAGTAATTGGAACACAATTGTTTCTGGCCGGAAAATTCTATTGCGTAAATTAAGCAGCACATTTTACTTCAGAAACAATTTTATGTTTCATTTGTTTTGACATGGGAAAACTGAGACGCGCTAAAAATCAGCAAGTCTGGAGGAATTTTCTCCAAATTGTGGGACTGGCCTTAGAATAGCGGCCTATGAGGGAAATTGCGCTACGTCGGAAATTCGGCCAAACCTGGCGCTAGACTAATTATCCATATAATGTAAATAAAACGTGTTGTTGCCGCGTGAAAAAAGAACCAACAACATAGTAACAAGTCGAATTGCAACCTGGAGAGCTGTACAAAAGTTTTGTAATAACTCTAACGGTTTGTTTTCCCTTTTAAAAGAAAAGATCCGTGTCGTATATTAAGATTTATAGAAACTGAGAATACTTAAAAACATACCTATCATTGCTGTACTTTTTCAGTTTCCCTCCAAAAAACCTTCTTTATTAATAACTTTAAATTATAATTTTGATTGGTTTGAAATTGTGAATCATCTCTTGTATGATGCTTTCTACTGCATATAGTACAAATTTAAAATCAAAATAAATAATTTGTTTTGAAATAAATATAGATTGTAGCCAGAAATAATTATAGATTGTAACCAGATATGTTTAGATATTATTGTGAGACATTTACTTCAAAAGTGTACCACCTTTTTCTTTAAAATTTGCACAACGGGGTGCCTAAGAATGATAGGTACATAATTTAAAATCAATTAAATATTATTTTAATATAAAATGTATTTTAGCGGGAACAGAATGTATAGTATTTCTGAATGCTAATAAGAAACGTATAGAGGTTAATCATATAATAGTAATTAAACTTATTAACTAAATAAGTAATATAAAGAAGGCAATTTAAAAAAATATTGAAATATGGATAAATTTAAAATCTACAACCAAATTGTATACTTAATATAAGCAGCTAGCAGCAATAATTTCTGTGACCTCTTCGTTGTTTAAGATGCACAAATGAAGAAAACAGAACTAAGTTGCGAAAGCGTTGTTGCCAAATCGAGTGACGTCCGATAACTTTAAGGTAAAAGTAACAACGAAATGTATATTTATATACAAAGTGATGGAAAATCGATAGTCGCGCTTGAAGCAGTAAATCGGTGAACTACGATATACGATTTAGTTCATAATACGATTTTTGGACGTCCTCCTTGATATAGGTATGGTTCGACTCCATTTTTTGTTCAGATTACGAAAAACTTAAAAGTATGGTTTTGCTATCGGACGTCCCTTATACGGACGTCCGATGCAAAACAGACGTCCGATTGATAGTAAAAGCGTAATGTATGGACGTCTGATGGCTGGATGATATATATATATATATATATATATATATATATATATATATATATATATATTGGAGGAATAATAGTTCAAGAACATTCCTCCAATATATAAACTGCAAGGGTGAAAAAATTGCATAAAAACGTAAGATGACATTTTTTAATAGTATCCAACAATCTTATGGAAAACCAATCGCTGATTCATTGAGACTGATATCTAAAATTTATGGAAAACTAACGAAGCAAAAAAATAGAAGAATATTTTTATTACGATGTAAAAACATGAATGTTTCACCAACCTTTTTAAATTTTAATATGTATCATATAAAGTTCTCAGGTACGTACCTTAACAATAAATTTAATAACATTATGAATGAAACTAAACAAAAAATACTTAACTTACTAATCACTGATACATCTACAATAATAAATTAACTAAATTTTAATTTACATAATAATATTAGATCGACGAAACATCAACTACCCAATCATATTATAACAAGATTATTAGAATATGAAAAAATTAAAAATGAGAAATTATTTCTTAAGATAAAAGAAAAAAATATTGCAAAATTTAATAGACTATTAAATATTATACCTAATACCAATAAACAAATAGGAAATTCAAAATGGTTAGATAATTTTTCAGACACACAAATTCCTGAGGATATAAGTGAAATGTTATCACTAGGGCCAAACTTCTGACTACCAATATTAAATGAAAAAGACTTACCAATCGATGAATTCATTTCTGGAATTGAAGAAGCTATAAATGATAAACCCGAAGATATAAAAAACGGTATACGTGCTGACGTAGTTAATGCTATAACAAATTTTAAAGAAAAACTCAAACATAAGAATCATCAAAACAAAAAGGACACATACTTAAATAAACTTTGGCAAAAGACAAAAAAGTTTGTCCGTAATAATCCCCAAATAACAATTTTGAAACCAGATAAAAGTAACAAAACTGTTGTAATGAATACCGCAGAATATGATAATAAAATGATAGAACTTCTTAAAGATAAAAAATTATACAAAACAATTAAATATGATTTAACCAAAACGAATCAAAATAAAAACAACTCATTTTTACAAAAACTTAAATCAAACAATTTCATCACTAACACAGAATATAAAAGTTTAAGTATACACAATGCAACAGCGCCTAAAATATACGGACTACCAAAAACACACAAACCTAACATGCCTCTAAGACCTACTCGTATTGTCTCATGCATACAATCTTCTCTTTATAATTTATCTAAATATCTAGCCAACTGTATTTCTAATATCACTGGTAAAAATGAATATTACATCAAATATTTTTTTAGTTTTAAACAATTCATTGACAATATAAAAATACCAAACAATTATAAATTAGTATCATTAGATGTTATATCATTATACACAAATATACCTGTAGAATTTGCTTTAGAAGTAATTAAAGAGCAATGGAATCTTCTAAGATCACATACGTCTCTTTCTTGTGAAGAATTTATTGATGGAATCAAAATGGTATTAAATAACAACACTATTTTCAATATAAGGACAGTTTTTACCAGCAAATTGATGGTTGTGCAATGGGTTCACCAATTTCCTCATATATAGCACAATTAGTTATGGAATTTTTAGAAGAACGTGTTTTACAAAACTTTTCTACAGATTTAATTTTATTTAAACGTTACGTAGATGACTGTATATTAGCTATACCAGAAAATCAAATACCCAAAATATTACATGAATTCAATAACTTTATTTCCAAACTTCAGTTCACACATGAAATAGAGATGAATGGTTGCATTAATTTTTTAGATTTAACACTAATTAGAAACAATAATAATAACATCAAAACGAAACTTTACAACAAACATACATGGTCAGGTAGATATTCAAATTTTAATTCATATCACTCTAAAAATCAAAGGAGAAGCGTAGTCATTGGATTAATAGATCGATCCATAAAACTAACTTCGTCTGATTATTGTCCAGAAATTTTAAAGAAAATGGAAGAAATACTCATAGAAAATGGTTATCCTCCAAACTTTATTAGAAAAATTCAAAAACAACGAACATTAAAATATTACAAAGCCTCGAAATTTAAAAGCAAAAATATGTAGCATTACCATATACAAATGAATTATCAGAAAAATTGAAATATATAATTAAAAAACAAAATATTCAAGTATGTCATAAGTCACACTACCGTACATCAACTGCCTTCACACCTGTAAAAAGCAGAAACCCAATTAAAAAACAATCTAATTTAATATATTCTATTTCTTGTCTTAATTGTCCAAAAAAATATGTCGGAATGACCACCCAATACTTAGACAATCGAATAAATGGTCATACATACACAAAAAATGCTTCAACTGCACTTCATCAACATGAAACAAATGAAAAACATGAATTTGATTTTCAAAACACAAAAATTATTTACAAAGACCAAAATATCACTAAACTCAAAATTAAAGAAATGATTGCAATAATAAATGAACCTGAAGCACTGAATGATAAGAAAGACATAGAAAAATCAAGCAAAATTTATCATAACTATTTACATATATCCTGATAATTATAAAAAATAAAATAAACCAATAATATAATTAATATATATCCATTAACATTTTCAAACACTCTCTAAATTTAAATATTAGAAATAAAGTAAGACACATTGCATTAAAGATAGTTGTCAAGGTACGTACTCTTTTGAAAATTCATAACTACGTTTATTCTATTTGTCACCTTTAATGTCAATTTAGTATTGTCACTGTTTTACAAATTATGTAGTTTATATTTTGAATTTACAATAAAAACTTTTGAGAAAGCCTTATATTTAAGGCGAACGTCCAGGTTAACATACAAGAGTTTTAATCTGAACCTTTCCCAAGAAAAATACTTCGATATATATATATATATATATATATATATATATATATATATATATATATATATATATATATATATATATATTTGAAATTTCTCAGGAAAAACACAAATGGTGCTAGATGTTACATATGCCCTCTAGTTTCCAACTGAAACATTATTTGTTTTGTTATTTGTTTTTGAAATTTACCTCATGCTCTTTAAATTGAGCATAAATATGGGTCCCCGCCTACGGTAGTTGAAGCATTTTTTCTGTCAACAAAAGTATTTTTCCCCCACCACTTAACAATGGGTAATATAGAAAAATTACTCAAGTAAAAGTTCTGAAATAGAAGCATTAGTTTCTAATATTGATATTTTTCACTAACCTTAGTTGAGGTATATTTTGTAAAAAACGCAATTATATTGAGTAAGTGATAGATTGCGCCATCTAGCGAAAAATTACGAACTTAAATATTATTTAAAACATGCTATGTTATAAGAGTGTCTGTTATAATATTTTTCCTAGATAAGGCCGGTCGCCCTTTTATGAATCGCATGAATCGTATATTGAAGTATTTGAAATCAATTAGCTTGTTATGTGGAATGTAATTACTTGTATTGAAACTAATAGTGTAATTTGCTGCTAGCTAATAACCCTCAGTGGTTGAAGCGTCATTAAATTAATGAATATGATAGACTGTAAATCTTTATATTATCAGATTGGCGTTAAAATTTCAATCACCTTTGTGAATTGCTCTGTACAGGGTGACTCAAATTGGAATCGATAATCGAAAAACGCAAAAAATACCTAGAGAAACAGTCGACTGGGAAAAATGCACATTTTAGACACCCTGAAGTGGTTTTACATAATTCACAGTGGCTGTCGTCAGTTTAAGATTTTATACAAGCAGAATCAAAAATATTTAATCTCGTTTGTGTTGCCTACAAGTTGTCATCCAATGAATCGAAAAAAAATATCTTTAGAAATAAAGGTCGATAAAATGTTATAATTAGAAACACAATGAATGAAACTAATATTTCGTGAAGTATAATGAAGTAAGTAAGATTTTACGTTCAAATAAATTATTTCTGAATTTATTAACAATAAAAATCTGACAAACAAAGATTGTTGTGTAGGGGAAGTGAGAAATAAAGTGGGAGTTAGTGTATTATCAAGCAGACGGGTTTGAACAGGAATAACTTCATTTACTAGGTCGTTACTTCAAAGGAAAGAAGTTGGTGGTGGCCATAATAAAACGAATCGTTGCATGAAAGATTTGATAATAAAGAAAATTCTTTCTCATATACTTTTTGGGACAAATATTATACGAATAGATATCACAGATCTGATTGATAATAATTTTTGACTTTTCATGTATTATCTGAAGCGAGAAATAGAGTAAATTATTTTTAGACACTTTAATATGGTTCACAATATGCGTCTTCCTCTACCCTTCCGCTTTTCGATATAGCGATGTTATCTATTCTTATTTGATAATTCACTTATTAAATAAATCAAAAACATGTTAGACTTGCCTTTGTCACTGTCACTACTTTGAAATATTTGAAGGAATTCATTCGTCCATCACATGGTGTAGCCCACCATGTTACTGAATATTTAGCATATTCGCTGGAAGGATCCCATACAATTTTTGCATTCAATCTACCCTTATTCCATGAAAGTTTTTGTAACCGAAGACCTTCGATTTTGTTGGTATTTGATTTTTCGAGCACCACTGTGTTATCTTTCTCTACAAGTAAGAAAATCCTATATAGTATAAAAGCTTAATAGTATAAAAGCTTAACCACAACTAAGTTTTTAATGGAGATACCCCAGGAGTTAACTAAAATATAGTAGATTGCGACATGCTAATTGTTTGGATACTTTGCCTCCCATATATTAGATAAAAATATGAAGATACTTGCCGTTAACAAAGTCTGTAGTATTCAGTACTAATCCAGATTTCTCTCCATTCAGTCGATCTTTTCCATAATGTAAAATACCTTGTACTTGAAGGAAATATTGCGAGTTAGGCTGGAGGTCACGAAGCAAGAAATGGGTAATATCCTGAAAGAGAAATGAAAATATTGATCAATTGAGTACATCAAATTAATACTTCAAGAGATCGTTTCATTTTAAAGATACAATAGTTAATTAGCACAGAAAAATATTATATTCTAAATACGTCGACAAGTTTTGTTTCCCGCCACGGCCGCCACGCTGCCGTTTTAGTAGTAAGTTTTAGAATGTTTTTATTATACGTCTCACGGAAAATATGAACATAACGAACGCGGCCGCTCTAAAGTGAATCACTGAATATGCCAGTTTATTATTTTTACAACAGCTTTTCAGGTATACCGACAATATTGTCGGCGAACTATTCTTTAGTACGATTATTGTATGCTGTAAAATCTTTGGGCGCCTGTTTGTTTGGTAAAAGATAAATTTATGAAAATGGCAGGGTTTATTTACGTTCCACAGTATGAATAGATACAAAGTACGCCGACGCCAAATTAGCTATAATACAGTTTATAATTATAAAAGGAGACATATGTCTAGAAATCGTACGATTTGGGGTGGTTCACATTTTCTTTATTTCATGTTATTGGGCGGGTGTATTTCTAAAGAGATCGGTCTCTTTTTCGCTGATTGCTTGAGAGGCACATTTCTGGTACCACTATTTGCAGTGGAGTGGGAGCAAAAACAGAGTTTAAAGATCTGTTCGAAACCACTCTTAGGGAAAGTCTGTGAGTTTTTCAGTCTTCCATTAGACAATAAGGGCTAAAGTTAGTGCTTCAGTCTTCAGTCTTATAGAACTTTTCTAACAATCTACAACAAAGAAATTAGAAAGGCGAAGCGAGAGACTTGGAAGAAGTTCTGTGAGATTATATCTGACATACGTCGCAGTATCAGAATACACAACATTCTTTCTAAAGAGTCGATTGCCGAGATAGGGTCGATGAAGCGACCAGATGACACTTTCACGACCTCTACAAAACAAACGTTATAGCTTTTGATCAAAAATCACTTTCCCGGAAGTTTAGCTCTGGATAACAATCGACCTCCCCACTTTGAGGGCGCAAGGCGGCTCAAGAATAACGATTAGGAGGTCGCCTTGGAAGTTATCACAGCACCGGCGATTGAATGGACATTCATTTCAGCCCTTCAAATATCCCGGTGAGGATGACATTCTTCCAGCTCTGCTGGAAAACGGACTGGAATTACTTTTACCCATCCTCAATAAACTTTATAGAGCTAGTCTGGCGTGGAGTTATATACCACCCAGTGGGTTGGCGGCTAGGGTAGTATATATACCGTAAGTGGGCCGCACAGACCCACACCACAGCCTAATAAACACACAGCCCAGACTCTTAACGTCGGCACTTTGATATTATTTATTGAGAATCTGTGACCTCGAGGAAGCCATTTTGGTGTAAATCTCAGAGTTGGCTATGGGTTTGTTTGTTGTACTTCAGTCAGAGCAGCTTTGAAAAATGTTTAGTTTGTACGGATTCCTTAACTGCCACTCTCTCGACAAAAAATCGTTTTTCTGCAAATGAATGGGTTGTACGCATTCAAGAATTATCAACCCATCTATACAGTATGCAAAGGACTATTTCAATAATGTGGATACCTGGGCATACCGATATTACCAGTAATACTGAAGCTGATCTAGTAGCAAAAAAAGCCAAAAGCGGAACAGTTGACAAAGGCATACCTAACACCTTTCTGGATATGAAAACGGATATAAAGAATAAAATTTACGAAGCATGGCAGAACAGATGGAATACATATGACGGACAATTAAGACACATTAAACCGAGCGTACAAAAATGGTTCTGCCCCAAAACTCTTACAAGGCGTGAACAAGTCGTCCTCAGCCGATTAAGGATAGGCCACACAAACCTAACCCATTTACACCTCCTCCTTGGAAAGAACAAACCCAGATGTGAGAAGTGCGGCATCCCACTGACAACCCAACATATATTAACTTGTGCAGCCTTCAATTTTCACAGACAATTCCCCAGATCGAAAACATTCTTAGAAACCAAAATGACGAGCTTAACCAGGTGATAACTTATCTAAAGTCCACAAATTTATTTTATAAAATATAAATTACCCCAATGATATATCGACGAGCACAATGACCTAGATGTCGATGCTCAAACACAAAAAAAAACAAAAAAAAAACAAAAAAAAAAAAACATGGCAAATACTTGGGGATTATTCAAGCCAAAATTTATGTGCACATTTTGTAAAATCCTTAAGAGGGTTGTAGGTGATGGCAGACAATATTTTTTTACGAGTACTTGTTTGTAAGTTCTCGGACCAGTAAAATATCGCGCTAAGCACTCCATTTTAAATTCAAGTAAATAGGTTTTTTTTTGATTGACTAATTTGGCAATTAACTAGACGAGCTACTTCATCGTTGCCACAAAATTTATAAGTCAGTCCGTAAAATTGTTCGAAACCTATTTCACTTTCAATATTTTCGAATCTATGTTCTAAGTCCACAACTCTCTTCTTTAAAGCTATGATCTCATTCTTGAGATCTGTAACACAACTACGATATTTTCTCTTTCGTGGGCTATTATGGGACAGATCACTACTAGTTTGTGTGGATGAAGTA
The DNA here is from genome assembly GCA_963921935.1 of Galeruca laticollis. Lineage (NCBI taxonomy): Eukaryota > Metazoa > Arthropoda > Insecta > Coleoptera > Chrysomelidae > Galeruca > Galeruca laticollis. Next base: position 141,517,689 of record OY998179.1, on the reverse strand, counting down.
GAACGTGGAGTTTGGCAGTTTACATCGGCAATAAAACTTTGATCTAAGTCCACAACTCTCTTCTTTAAAGCTATGATCTCATTCTTGAGATCTGTAACACAACTACGATATTTCCTCTTTCATGGGCTATTATGGGACAGATCACTACTAGTTTGTGTGGATGAAGTAGAACGTGGAGTTTGGCAGTTTACATCGGCAATAAAACTTTGATCTGAGATTGCACCTAAAATAAAACAATATTAGCGCTCAAATTAAGTTCTTAATACCTGAATAAGTTAACTAACTGACAGCGATCTAATTATTTGTTTTGTATTACAAATTAACAAATTATTCAAAATTATCAAGAACCTGAAGCACTTACCTATATATAAAGCTCGGATTTATAGCAACAAAAATTGAAGAGAAATGCGCTTATGTAGGCAAAGAATTTTACTGAAAAAGACAGAAAATCTTAACATATATAAAATTGAATTTAAAAATGGCAAAAAGATGGATGTTACGAAAAAAAGTAAAATATGCAAAAAAACATTTAAAATAGACAAAAAGGGCAATTTGCCTATAATCCGAGCTTTATTTAGGTACCTACTAGGCTATTTTGAGTAATTTTTATTCATAAAAAGCCTTAAATTATTCATTTCAAATTCCAAGTATTGAACTTAGGCGTATCCAAGAAAAGTAGAAAGTATAATCACGTTGTAGATACAATATATTATTTACCTGGAGTAATAATTATATCTTGCAAAATGTCTATCCGTGGCATACTTTTCTCTGATTTATCCAGAGATTTCAAGTCATACAAAGGTGTGTATGTATGATCAAAATTAGGTCCCCTAGAAGATCCCTCTTGTACTGGGAATAATGTTGGAACCGCATTCGGATTTAACCGATTGCATTGATCATTTTTGAACATTTTCAGTTCAAAGTGATCCTGACAAATCCTGTGACTTTTATTTAAAGTGTTTACTACACCTAACAAATCTTCCCTATTACAAGCGACAACCCAAGTTCCGGCTCTAAAATAACAAAATATGTATAAAGTTATGTATTTGTGAGAACTATTTCCATAGGTCAAGTAAGGCGTTCCCTTGTGATTCTAGTTCAATGGTGAGATTTAGCATGGCCGCCAACAACTATTTGTATTTAAGTAACATATATATGTATAATTTACCTTATGGGATCTACAGGAAATCTAAAAAAACTTTTTTTGCATATATAACTTTTGTTTTTGTAAAATTTCGCGGCTTAAGAACAGCCCATTATAGTCAGTTTAACAAAACAACGGTACTTCAGAATTAATATAAAAATTTCAACGACACTAACTAACTAAAATAAGAAAAAGAACCGTTTTAACACTTAAAAATCAAATACTAAGTCAAACTGAATCTGAATTTTTATAAATACCGATTAAAATACACCCAAGTACGTACGACAATGGTTACGACTAGCTCCTTGTGCATTCTCGTCACTGATCTGGGAGGTTTCACCCCGAAGGGCGTGTATGCGCGAATAGCTGCGCATTCTGCTCCCGCCAAGTAAGAGTCTCTGCTGTGTGTTCTATATGCTGTGCCCACACCCTAAATCGGTCAGACCAATTAGCCTAACATCTTTCCTGCTTAAAGGACTTGAAAGAGTACTGGATTACGACATCAGGCGGCTAGCATTATACAACTCCTCCCTGAGCATCCACCAGTACGCTTATCAATCCCTTAACAATAAGGAGATTGCAGTGGCCATTTTTCTTGACATCGGAGGAGCATTTGACAATGCACTACCGGACCTCCTTTGGTTCAGCTCTGGCTGAAAAGGGCAATAGACCAACGATTACCGGCTGGATACATGCTATGCTCACTAAGTGAACAGCCACTACATTTCTCCAAGATGAGGCCATTAGTTTTAAGGTTTCTAGGGGATGCACGCAGGGTGGAGTGATATTTCCCCTACTGTGGTCACTCTTGATGGATGACCTGCTTGGTAATCTCGTAGGAAGAGGTGTAGAACTGCAAGCGTATGCAGACGACCTTGTTATTCTGGCAAGGACCTAGTCAGGACGGGTAGCATATAATATCCTCCAAAAGACGTTGGACGATGTCTACAGTTGGTGCCAGAGGGAACAGATATCAACCCTGGTAAAACTGTAATAGTTCCCGTCACTAGGAGAAGGAAATTGGTGCAACCTCCACCACTTTCCCAGCGGAAGTAAAATATTTGGGGATTATCCTAGATAAAAAACTTACTTGGAACGCTGACTTGGAAAAAATTATCCATAAGGCCAGACTATCCTTGTGGACATGTCGCAGGATCTGTGGAAAATCTTGGGGCTTGGGTCCCAAACGAATCTATTGGATATATGTGATGATTGTTAGACCAATGATCACATATGGAGCCATTGCTTGGTGGTCAAAAGCTTTACAGAAAACGGCCCAAGCAAACCTCTCTGGCATACAGAGACAAGATTTTATGGCTATTACTGGAGCCATCAGTACCACACTGTCAGCAGCCATGGAAATCCTCCTGGACCTACCTCCTCTCCATATATTTCTGGAAAAGGAGGCCAGATGGACAGCATATAGAATTGTTCATATTTCTAAATGCACAAAGCAGGCTTATACAGAACGAAGCAGAATGCAAGCGGTCACTGAAAGTCATAGTGTTCTGGGAATGACTTCTGATATAATGCCTCCAACAGTAAACTATAATCTGCCTTAGACCATCCTATTTCCAAATAGAGATGAATGGGTACTACGTAAGGATGAACTTTTAAGAGCAGACAACTGTTGGTGCACCGATGGTTCAGACTCCCTCAGGCTCTGGTGCGGGTATATACAGGTGCAGACCTAGGACAGAAATTTCAACCTCTCTAGGATCCTATGCTTCCTAATTTCAGGCGGAAATGTACGCCATTGCTTCATGTGTGGAGAGTTTAGGGCAATCTAACCACACACATCCCAGATAGCACGCAAGTTTGCTGCAAACTTGCTTGATTTTTGATATTGAGTTGCTCAAGCAAATTTGTCATATTAAGCGTGAAACAAGTTTGCAACAAAATTGCCATGTCAAAGGTGAATATGAAAAATTGTTGCAAATTTGATGCAAATTTGAAAAAAACATTTTATTGTTTTTGTATTTAACCGTAATCAATTTTATCACTTATATGCGAATAAGCTCAAAAAACATAAAATGTATTAGGTAATAGAATAATGTTTAAATATTCATAAAATTTAGACATATCATCGTTGCGACCGGATACTATTTTATTTAAAGATCAGGGTTTCACTACGAAAAGAAGAAGATTAACATAACCTTACACAATGAACTGTTCGTTGTTCGTTGAGGGTCAGACGCCATTAAAGATGAAGATTTTAATGGTGAGTTTTGGTGGTTTTATCTAGAAAAGAGTGTTTTCGCGCGATATTAGTGTTAGTGATTCTATATCGTTATAATAGTTGCCAGAGACCCTGAAATTCTATCACGATTCTATATAGTGATTTTCGTTGTATAGATGTAAGTATCTTATTTTTATATATAAAAATAATGTTTGTGTAAGAATATACGTCTATTAATATGAATTGTGTTTATATAACTTCAATTTCCAATTACTGATTAAATAAAGTAGGAGAATAAGTTATAGAGCAAGTGGGTTTCTTTTATTTATAATAGATAATTATTAATTTTTTGATTTCTGGGTAAAAGTATTACAATCAAAATAAAATGATACTAAGATGTAATATCTCATTTCAAAAACTATAAATTTATTTATCTCAAATATAGATGAGTGATATAACATATTCAGAGAGATGGGGAAACAGCAGTTTTCATGAATTTGACAATCTTCTGAAATAGTTTATATAGTCATACAAGTTTTATTATTTTATTACAGGTTGTGATTGAAAAAAACTAAGTTCAGCTGGCTACCCTATTCAATTAGTGACTGACCTAACAGAAGGCTTAAACAGAGTCGAGTAGAAGGTTGACTCCATTTTATCCCAAACAGAGAATACTGCCACAGCTCCAAATCAAAATGACAATTGGAAAAATATGCAACAAATTTTTGTTTTTATATCAAATTCAAATAGGCAGATATTGAATAAAATTAAAACAAATTGTTGAATTTGAATTACCCTTATATATTTTTTTGTTTAATATTTTCGTAAAAACAAAATTGATACACATTTTCTTATTGTAAACTTGTTTCTTTTTCGAAAAAAATGTCTTTCAATCAAACACAAATGAAATTGTTTGAATTAGTTTATCACAATTCAACCTTTATTTCAGAGCTGAGAGACAACAACGAAAAAGTGATGTTGTAAATAATATAGGTTAATAAAAGTTCTTAAATTTGTTTGTCTACTTCATTTAAAACTACAAGTGTGCCGTAGATGCTAATAAAAGTCGTTGACATCTATGATAAAGGAGGAAATGAATACCAGCAAGTCCCTGTATACTATTCTGACATTTGACACCCAGTTGTGACTTGTGACAAGTTTGAGTTTATAAACTTTAAGCAAGTTTCATATGGCTGACTTGGTGCAACTTTGATATGTGGTAACTAGCAAGTTTGCTTTATACTTGCAGCAAGTTTGTGAACTTGCTGTAGCAAACTTAATGCAAGTTTAGAAGTTTGATGTGTCAAATATGATGTAAGTTTGTAACAAGTTTAAATTGCTATTTGGGATACATCAATAAAAATTTTCACGGACAGCAAAGCGGCTTTGAAAACACTTAGTTCCTACCGAGTAACGCAACAGGGTATCGCTGGTCTGAATCCCTGGCCACTCTGGTATGGATGGAAATGAGAAGGCGGGCTCTCTTGCAAGGGAGAGTGCCGCTCGTGTCTTTATTGGATTAGAACCTACAATTGGCATCGCAACCAGTATTGGCAAACAAATACTAAATACCTGGACAGCAAAAAGAGTTTTACACTTCTGGCATAATATACCAGGATTGGTTCATTCAAAGGCTTTCATACATCCTTCAAAAAATGTATCCAAACAAATGTTAGGCTATAATTGGTATGACCTACGGTGACGAACAAGCCTTTTAACAGGTCACATTTGCCGTCTTTGTCTCTCGCCCTCGGACCTGAACTATCATTCACCGAACAAATTAATCGGCTTTGCTAAGAAACTGAATTTGTTTGGTGAAACCTGGATAGGTATGAGCCACAATAGACTCTTACTAGTCGCAGTGGAGGACCTTATCGAACCACTCACTACGAACCTAACCTAATCTAACCTAACCTAGATGTTAAGGGCTGAAGAGTGAGTTTTTCCTACAAGTCTTTCTCTAGTGTACAGTTATTAACAAGTAAAGAACTGGCGATTCTTTCTATTCCCTTTGAAGTTTAGGGCTAAAGAGTGTGGGTGTCTTGCATAAGGCGCTCAATCATCAGGACAAGCTAGGACACGGACTGAATCAAGGTACCAATAATTTTAATGACAATATTTGAGTGACAGCTATAAGCTTTAATCCAGACTAAACTTTTCGATTTATATACAGGGTGTTTTCAAATGACACTTACAACGTTTGCATGTAGATACCTCTCGTAAAATTGGACAAGATGATATTGGGATTGAGAGGTCCAACCCATTTACTTTTCGAAATACAGGGTGTTGAAGTTATGAAAAACATAATGTTGTAATTTGATAACTTTAAAATGGATGAATATATTGATCTGACATTTGGCAGGTTGTTTTTAAATGTAAAATGGCATACTTTGATGAAAAAACATGTTTCAATTCTTGATCCAGTGGTGTACATTTGGAAGAATATGTCACCTTTCCCCTCCCATTTTTTACGCCACTGGCATTTGAAGCAATTTTTATTTGATTTTGTATTCCTCAATAGTTTTCACGTGAAAAACGCATAATCTTTACATATCAGAAAGTTTGTAGTTTTCAAGATATTTAATGTTTTTATGAAGTCAATGTTTTTATGAAGTCAGCAAGATCACTTTTTAATGAAAAAATATTTTTCTTCAATGTTTTTTAATAACTACCAAACTACTTATGGTTAGAATATGTAACAGGAACTAATTTGTGAAAACAGCAATGCATATAAAACATTGAGAGAGGATTGTTGAAATACTTTTCCAAACTTGTGATTTTATTAACTAAAGAATTAATGACAATAAAAAATAAGATAATTACAAAGTTAAATAATATCCCATTTGAACATAATTTTTAACTAAGCAGCCAACAAATTACAAAATATTTTAAAAATTTTGTCCATTTACATTTACACATAATCTGCAACGTTTTCTCATTAAAAATCGCATACCCTGGAAATACTGGCAATTGCCGGAAATAATTTCTGTAGCTGCATGGATTCTTGCTACCAGTTCCTCCTCCGTTTCTACTATAGCATTGTAGACTAGGGACTTCATGTAACTCCACTGAAAGAAATCGATTGGATTTAAATCTGGTGACCTCGCAGGCCACATATTGGGTCCAGTTCGGCCTATCCATCGTGCTGAAACCATACATTATCCATATTCGCCCTAATATTTAATAGTACCACGTCGTTTAATAAATTAGGCAGGGTTTCTCTAAAAAAATTAGAATAGGTATTACCATTGAGTTTATTAGGTATTAAATATGGGCCCACTATACAATCTCCAAGAATGCCTGCCCACACGTTAAGCGAGACTTTTCCCTGAAATCCACGTTGTCGAATAACATATGGATTTTCGTTATCTCACACGTGGCAATTCCTTGAATTACCAATTCCCTCACGTGTGCATTTGGCTTCATCAGTAAATAGAACAAATTCGGTAAAATTCCTATTTTCTAAACATTTTTGGGTGTACCAATTGGCAAACTCCACTCTTTGAGGACAATCTGTCGGTTTTAGAGCCTGAACAAGTGCTGTTCATTTAAAATATTCCACACAGTTGAATTACTTACATTTAAAGATTTGCCGATAGTGCGAGTGCTTAAATCGGGTCTATTTTCAATACGGTCTAGAACAGCCTCCTCTAATTGCACAGTTCGTTTTCTACCGCAACCTTGCAATTTTGAATTGAATTGTCCAAATTCTCGCAATCTCCTGTTAATTTGAGAAAATGTTGTATGCCATGAAAATCTAGGTCGATTTGGATATATTTCTCTATACAAGCGCTCGGAACGTCTACCATTCTTTCTGGCTTCCCCATACCTATATTAGTTGCATATCAGCCATTCCTTCAAAAGTATTATCGATCATAACAAAAAGTGTGAAAGTTACAAATAATTCATTTTCGTTTTGACGTTAAACAAAATGACATTTACCATTTCATTATTGACATCCATAGCCTACTATACGGAGGAGCCACCAATAGCAAGAATCCATACAGTTACAGAAATTATTTCCGGCAATCGCCAGTCTTTTCAGGGTATGCGATTTTCAATGATAAAACGTTGCAGATTATGTGTAAATGTAAATGGACAAAACATCTTTTGTAATTTTTTGGCTGCTTAGTTAAAAATGATGTTTGAATGGGATATTATTTAACTTTGTAACTATCTTATTTTTTATTGTCATTAATTCTTTTGTTATTAAAATCACAAGTTTGGAAATTTCACAAATTAGTTCCTGTTACATATTCTAACTATCAGTAGTTTGGTAGTTATTAAAAAACATTCAAGAAAAATATTTTTTTATTAAAAAGTGATCTTGCAGACTTCATAAAAACATTAAATATCTTTAAAACTACAAATTTTTTGATATGTAAAGGTTATGCGTTTTTCACGTGAAAACTATTGAGGAATACAAAATCAAATAAAAATAGCTTCAAATGCCAGTGGCGTCAAAAATGGGAGGGGAAAGGTGACATATTCTTCCAAATGTACACCACTGGATCAAGAATTGAAACATGTTTTTCTATCAAAATATGCCCTATTACAGTTAAAAACCACCTGTCAAATGGCAGATCAATATATTCATCCATTTTAAAGTTATCAAATTAAAACATTATATTTTTCATAACTTTAACACTCTGTATTTCGAAAAGTAAATGGGTTGGACCCCTCAATCCCTATATCATCTTGTCCAATTTTACGAGAGGTATCTACATGCAACCGTTGTAAGTGTCATTTGAAAACACCCTGTATATATGTATGTGTTATAACGGAATTTGTAAGCACGATAGAGGGCGTATTTTTTGACGGATCGAAACCAAACTCGCTACAAAAATCGGTTAGGCCAAAATCTTGGACGAATTCGTTAATGAGCCACATCGGCCCAGTAAAAACAAAATGGCGGCCTGTCAAAGTTGAAAAAAATCGTATTTCCTTTGTTTTTCATTTGACGCAAAAAAGTTACTATGCTTTATCATAGACCTTAACACTTTCTACAACTTTTGTATTCAACATTTTTCTCTAAATCGTATATTGAAACATTTATTTAAGAAAATTCACAAATTTACCAGAATTTTTTTTTATTTTTTTGTTTTTGATTTGATGCCAGAGTGTTACTTTGGTTTTTTGTACATCTCAAAACATTCTATTACTTTTGTATCTAATTTTTAATTTTGGGTTTTATGCAAACATGTTACTGAAATAAGCCTGTCCAATTAGTCCTGTGCCATTGGGATTTTTTTTAACATCAGTCTGGAAGATAGTGAAAAATATTGGATTCAAATACCAAAAAGAGGATCCTCGTCGTGGTTTAATGGAGTTCCCACATATTGCATTAAAACGTGTACATTTTCTTCATGAATATGTCAAGATAAAAAGGGAAGGTTTATATCAATTTGTGTTTTTGGATGATACCTGGATATTTGAAGACGGTACTGTAGGACGTTCTTGGCAAGATTCTAATCATAGAAGCGTGAGAAAAACCAAAATTGGTGGTCCAAGGTAATTTAATAATAAAATTTAGCAATTAATTTATGATGTACTAACATTTTAAATATTTACTAATCACACTATTTTATTTAAAACTATATAATTTTAATAGTTGTTTTGAGCTATGCAGTCTATCTAGGAAACCAAGTAGTAATTTGTTATTTCCTTATTGTAGGTATATAATATTGCATGCTGGTTCCTCTTCTAGATTTATTCCTGGAGCAGGATTGGTTTTTTCTTCCAAAAACAAGATGGTGATTACCACGGTGAAATGAACCGAGAAATTCTTTTGCATTGGTTTAAATACCAGCTTTTAGTGAACTTGGAAGAACCTGCCACAATTCTAATGGATAATGCAAGTAATCACAGTACAGTGATCAATAAAGTACCAACAACAGCTACCAAAAAGGCTGATATACAGAACTGATTGATACAAAATGATATTCCTCTTGAAAATACTTTCCTCAAAACCCAATTATTGAATTTAGTACAACGGTAAGTTGATATAAACATTTTTCAATATATTATGGTAATACTGAGATAACTTATTTTGTTTAAATATATGCATTTTCGTAGGAATAAATCACCAACAGTATATGAAGCTGACATATTATCTCAAAAATATGGTCACAAAGTGCTTCGACTTCCCCCTTACCACTGTATATTCAACCCAATTGAACATATTTGGGGCATAGTTAAAATTTTTTATAGAGATCATGTGGGAACTGATGGTTATTCAACAGAACAAGCAATAGGTGTATGGAAAAAGTCTTTAGAAAAAGTGACTCTTGATATTTGGTCAAAGACAGTAGAGCACACTGAAAAAATTATACAAGATGGGTGGGATAGACAAGTAGTATTTGATAGACAGGATGTGCCTCCACTTACTATTAATTTTGAGAGTGACGATGAAGATAGTGATGATATTGTAGTGGACTAGTGGAAATCTTGTGTTTTATTTTTTGTATATTTTGATCCAATTTGCTTTATTTCCACCTTTTTAAAATCACTAATAACTATTATTAAATTAATTAGGAACAGTTATTTTATAATACACAAATTAAAACAACGACCACAGTATCTCTACATAAATAATACTGATAAAATGGGAGATTTATTATTTTTATATCTTGTAAAAAAATTTTATTTTGAGTATCTATATTTTTCTATTCCATTCTATTTTTATTATAATAAATATAATAGATATTGTATAAAAAAACAATATTTAAATTTGCATGAAGATTATTACAGCTTGTATTGATTCCTTTTAGCGTAAACCCTTGCAGTGCTCTTGAAGATGGTTCTATAGAGCATAGAATAAGGTATAAGGACCTACAGTTCGTCATTTAACCCTCTTCTATGTAAAATAATTTAATGTTAATTCGAATAAAGAATGATTGGTTACTGTTTCTTGTATCTTATCCATAGTTTTTCATGAATAAATATTTATATTGAATTAATCAAGCCCATCATACAAACCTTTCATTTTTAAATAAATATTTTTGACTTACGCCTTACGAGGCACGGAACAATGAAAAAGAAGAACTGTCAATCTAACATCAGATTGACTTTTCTAGTTTTCGTTAAGTAAAAGAAAGAGAAGACAACATTCTGCCTGAAATGCTTAAAGAAAGCGATATCAAGACGAGACCAGAACTACTAAAACTATTCAATGAGTGCCTAATAGAAGAATATATACCCAAAAGTTGGGAGAATGCTGTAGTTGTTCTGATCTACAAGAAAGGTGACCCAACTGATCTCGAAAACTACCGGCCGATAAGCTTACTATCGCAGATATATAAATTATTCACCAGAATCATTACAAACAGATTAGAACGAAAACTCGAGGCTTACCAACCAAAGGAACAGGCTGGGTTCCGAAGCCATTATAGTACGACAGAACATCAACACACCGTAAGGCAGATGATCGACATAGCTACAGAATATAACATAAGCCTATGAATGGCTTTTGTCGATTTCCGAAAAGCTTTCGACACAGTGGAAATCTGGGCAACAATAAAATCATTGAGAAATGCTAGAGTAGATCAACGTTATGTAAACCTTATCGAAAACATCCATAGAAATTCTTCAATGTCGATAAGACGAATCATCTGACAAAATAAACGTAAGGAGAGGAGTTCGGCAAGGAGACGTTATGTCTCCAAAGCTATTCACTTTAGTTCTCGAGGATATTTTTAAGAAGCTACAGTGGGAAAACAAAGGATTGAACGTACATGGTGAACGCTTACACAGTCTGAGATTTGCTGACGATGTTGTACTGTTTGCAAAAGATAAACAGGAATTGATAGACATGTTGGAAGAACTACAAAATGAGGCTGTAAAAGTAGGATTACACATGAACAACACAAAGACCCAGTTTATGACAAATATACCAGATGCAGACGATACAATACCGATTCATGACAGCACAATAAAAAAGACGGAAACATACATATACCTGGGCCAAGCTATAACACCAGGCAAACAAAATCAAGAGATGGAGATTGATAGAAGAATAAGACTGGGATGGGCAGCCTACGGCAAATTAAAGTACATCTTCAGCATGAATATTCCGATTAATTTGAAAACAAAAGTCTATAACGAGTGTATACTGCCTGTTGTCACGTATGGTTGTGAGACCTGGGTAATAACCAAGAAGGTAAAACATGGATTGGAAGTACATCAGAGAGCTATAGAAAGACGTATTTTGGGAATTTCCCTGAGAGACCATAAAACAAATACTTGGATACGAGAAAAAACCAAAGTCTTCGATATAATAAAAAGAAATGGTTCCCTTAAATGGCAATGGGCAGGGCACGTGGCCAGGCATACGGAAAACTGGAGCGGAGATGTCACCAGATGGAGACCTTGGGCAGAGAGGAGGAGTGTTGGAAGACCCAACAAAGATGGTACGACGAGATAAAGAAGGTCGCTGGCCTGAACTGGTATCGAGTTGCGCAAGATCGAAGCCGATGGACAAATTTGAAAGAGGCCTATATCCTAAGGATAGAGAACGGCTAAAAATAGAAAATAGAATAGAGAAAAGAAAAAACTAGGGCTTGGAAACATGACAATATTTTATTTTGTAACGTCATCCTCTTTTTATCGTAAATAAACTATATAACCCAAGTGAACAATCGTTTTAATAATCAGATAACTGGATGCCATAGACGACGAAAATAATGATGCTTCCCGAAAACATTTGTTTACTAGAACAACAAGAATAGCTGAACTTCTGAGCAACTCATTAGACAGTTTCTCTAGAGAGTATCCGGATCGAATAAAACTGTTCAGAACAGGAAAACTTCTATTGGAAGAACATTTTAAATGATGAGAAGGACTGGTGTAGCACATTTAGGTACTATAAGCAATAGACCATCCCGAAAATGGAGATTCCCATGTTATTGCCGGATCACTTCAAGCTATAGATAATGGTGAATGGTGGGTTTCTTTTTTGTGTCCACAGTTACAAATGCAAGAAACTACGACAATCAGCTCTACAAGGTCTGTAGCCGATTGGATTGAGTAAAAAGAAGACCAGTGCGTCTATCTAAATCGAAATTATTATAGAAAATAAATTCATTTGTTACTTCAGGACCTCACATTATAGTATATTATTTATTTTTATGCGATTTTATTTGAATGACTCATATTGCTGAATTGTTTAGTCTATTTCTGGAATAAATTCAAACCGAGAAAAGTACTCGTTCTGCATATGGTCACGCAAACATATTCCATAAAATGTAATTTAGTAGTTAATGTCGTATCAGTTTTGTCTCACATCGTATTTCAATTTTATTGGGGACATTAGTGTCTTGTCGTTATATTATGTTTGAATTTAATTAAGTTTTATTTCTTCTTATTTTTTTTCTTCACTTTTCATTCACGTCGATTCTTCGGAAGCGTAATTGTTGGAGTGGAATGAAGTGTTTTATACCTGAGTTTTATTTGTTCATTTTTATCGATTCTTGTAACACGAAGTATACACAGTGAGACTAAAATGTATCTTCGAAACTGTGATTCTTATTCATCAAATTTGGTTCGTGGAAATTGTTTTTATACAATCACGTTTAGGGTTTTGTGAGAGGATATAAAGAACAATAGAAAAGTTCGAACATGACACAACAAGAATATAAAGTGCGTCCAAGAAGCGCATTGAGAGTTTGGTAGTTGAATGAAATCAAATGTGTTAACAATTAAATAGGTTGTGATATTTTGCTCCAACTGCGACAAAGTCTTCCGTTTTTTCTTGTACGATAATATCACTTTATTCGGTGATAATCTGTTTATGACAGCAATTGATAGACCAGAAGTATGGTAAATGGCCCTATCTAGCAAAAACAATGTTCTTGACTTGTTTCCATGAAACTCTTGCAGCTCTAATGCCAAATACCTTCATAAAATTTCGCAGTAATATTTTGACATTTCAAAGTGATTGTCCAGTAAGCAATTGTCTTAGTGAAAATACGAACTGATGAGCTGTGAAGTGGTCGCTTCTGTTTTGGTTTTCCCTCTGCCTGTTTGCGTCAATTTTGTTTAAATTTACTGTTTCAATCCTTACTTTGGGGAATCTATTCGTGTAATTGTTATAAAAAAAACTAAGCGTTTATTCTCGTTCAAAATTATATATATGTATATACAGTATCCGCCAAAATAAACAGTACCGAAAATAAAAATTAAAATTAATTTTTAATTTCTGTAATGTAAGTGTTCAAAATGTTCACCATTTCGACGCAAACAAGCTTCATATTGATTTTGTAAGTCAATAAACATATTTATAAAAAGTGGTTGATGTAACTGCCGAAAAATATTTTGTATTCTTTCCCGTAGTTCGGCAATATTCGCCGGCGGATTTTCCGAGTGAAATATTTTGTCCTTCATTATGCCCCAAATGTATGCGTCAGGTGGCGTCAGATCAGGTGAATGAGAAGGATATGCGAAGTCTGTTCCCCGAGAAGTTATTCTATTATCGAAATGCTGACGGAGTAAGTCTAAGGTGCGCACAGCTGTATGGCTCGTTGCACCATCTTGTTGGAACCATTGTGTGCGAAACTGTAGATTTCGTGCACGGCAAAAGTTATTTAGATTGATTTGAACATGCGACGTGAAGACGTTTCACTAATGTTGAGTTTACATGCAGTTCTTACAAGAGTTCTTTGAGGTGATTGCACAACTTGGTTAAAAACACGTCCTTCATTTTCGTTAGTGCATACTGTTTTTCGACGACCTGAAGAACCTTTACGTTGACACAATACACTACCAGTACGACGAAATTTTTCAACAACAGCTAACATCACACTTTTACTAGGAGCTGCTTTATTAAATTTTTGTTGATATTTTATTGACACCTGTTCTAAGCTTGGACCATCATTACGACCTTTTCCGTATGAACGAAAATAATGCTATACCAAAAAAACTTTTTCTTCCGTTGTTAGAACCATTTTTAAATCAAATTTAACTGCAGCGTACTATTAATATATCAACTAATGACTAATCCATATTACATAAACAACTACACAGCACTCTCTGTTTCGGTACTGTTTATTTTGGTATCCGCCAATATATATATATATATATATATATATATATATATATATATATATATATATATATATCCAAACGTTCTCCATGCTAGTTTGATTCTTATGTTTATTTCTGGAAGTAGAGAGCCTGATATGTGTATTAGTTGATCCAGGTATATGTATTCCTCTACAATTTCCAGGGCAGTGTCATTAATTTTTATTTCTTGTGCGTTTATCAGTTCGTTATACATTATCTTGGTTTTACTCAGATTTATTTTAAGGCCTACTTCGTTGCTTGCTGCATTCAATTCATTTATTTGTTGTTGCATTTCGCCAGGGTTACTCGCTATCAGGATGATGTCATCAGCGAATCTTAGATGGTTCAAGTATTCTCCATCTATATTCAGACCTGTGTTGTTCCAGCCCAGTTTTCTGAAGATGCTTTCTAGTGCTGCTCTAAATAACTTTGGTGATATTGCGTCTCCTTGTCTAACTCGTCTGCTGGTGGGGAATTCTGGGGTGCCCTCATATATCTCTCGCTTTGGCTTCCCTATATATATTTGCTGGGGTCTCAATATATGGCTTGTCGACCCCTTGTTCTGTTAGGGCATTTATTACTGCTCTGGGATATATAGAGTCGAATGCTTTCTCAAAGTCAATGAAGGCTAGTGCTAGTGGTTGGTCGTATTCTTTGGTTCGACTGATAACCTCTTTGAGGGTATGGATGTGATCTATTGTACTGAAGCCTTTGCGGAATCCAGCCTGTTCTCGTGGTTGGGCCGAGTCTAGTGTATTTTGTATTCTGTTGTGAATGATCTTTGTGCATACCTTGTACGTCACTGGTAGTAGACTTATTGGTCCGTAGTTCTTACTGTCTTCTTTGCTGCCTTTCTTGTGGATCAACACTATAAGGGCGCTGTTCCGCTCTTTAGGTATACTCCTGGACATCAGACAGTTCGTGTATAGTTTGGCAAGGTACTTCCATGTTTTAGCTCCTGCATATTTGAGTATTTCGGTCGTGATGCCGTCATTTCCCGCTGCTTTGCCATTTTTCATGCTTATCAGTGCTATTTCTACTTCCTCCACCAATACTTCTGGTATGGCATCTTCTGAGTGTTCTATTATTTCTTCCAAATTTTCAGGGGCCTTGTATAGGTCTCCATAGAATTTGGCTACTAGGTCTATTATTTCAATCCTGTCTGTGGTTCTTGTGTTTCCGTCAGTTAATGCAACTATCTGTCTTTTCCCTATCATTAATGCTCTTTTTGCATGTTTGTAGCTTTTACGGTTTTCTATTGTTGTTTGTACCAGTTTCTCGTTGTAATTCCTGATATATTCTGCGATTTTTTTCGTATCGTCTTGCACAGTTCGGTGTATTCAATTCTTTGAATGTTTATTCTCTCCTCCATTTCTCTTCATTTTTGTAATAGTGCTTTTGTTTCCGGAATTAGTTTTTTGTGTTCACCTCGTTGTTGCAGACCTCCCACTTCTACTGCGCAGTTTCGAATTGTGTCTATCAGTTCAGGGTTGTTATATTCCACTTTTTGTAGTCTTTCTTCTAGTAGTGCTTCATATTGGTGAGAGTTCTCTTTCAGCCTTTCGTTGTGTTGGTTTTGATTAGTCTTGACCTTTCTAGTTTTATATCTAAGACCAGTCGAGCTCTAATTAGTCGATGGTCGCTTCCTGTAGTGAACTTGTTAAGTGTGCTTAGATCTTTTACTGTGTTAATTTTATTGGTGAGGATAAAGTCTATTTCGTTTTTGATAGTGGCACCGGGGCCTTCCCACGTCCATTTCCTGTTAGGGTTCTTCTTGAAGAAGGAGTTTGCCACATACATGTTCTGAAAGTGTGCGAGCTGTATTAATTTCTCTCCTCTTTCATTCTTTTCTCCAAATCCATGTTTCCCCATTCTTTTTTCGTGGTCCTACTTTGGCATTAAAGTCTCCCATTATGTATTTGAAGTGACTATTGTCGTTGCTGAGCGCTTGGGTTATTTCATTCATCTTCAAGTCTAGAATGTCACTCCGTTTGAAAAAGAAAGCGTTTGATCAGTGCGTACTACCAGTATTAACATACGGCTGTGAAACCTGGACCCTGAAAACTGATATCATTAGAAAACTCCAGGTAACGCAGAGGTCTATGGAACGATGCATGCTTGGAATAACAAGGAGAGATAGAAAAAGGTTTGAATGGATCAGACAAAAGACCCAAGTGATAGATGCCATAAATAGAATTAGATCCCTAAAGTGGCAATGGGCGGGGCATCTCGCTAGAAGGACAGACGATAGATGGACCACAAAGATAACGCAATGGTATTCCCGAGGCGTGAAAAGACCAAGAAGACGCCCCAACTTAAGATGGGACTACCACATAAAGAAACTCGCAGGATCATCTTGGGGCCGCATAGCTAGCAATAGACAACAATGGGCCCACATGGAAATGTAAAGGGAGGCTACACCATAACAAAATGGTTGAATAAGCTGCATATGATGATGATTATGATATATAATGGTGAAAATAAATTACCGAAAGCTTAGAATCGACTAAACATAGTTTTCTTTCTCACATTGCCGCATTCCCCAAAAGAAAAAGTTTACCCTAACTAGTATCGGCAATGAATTATTCTCTTATATATATATATATATATATATATATATATATATATATATATACATATAAATATATACATATATATACATATATATATATATATATATATATATATATATATATATATATATATATAAAAATGAATATAATTTCATAAAATACGAGGTGCTATATGAAATATAAATTTCGATTTTCTACTACACCTGTTTTAGTCGAAATTTCAATAATTTCGACTTATTGGCCTGACCGTTCTTCGAAGGGCAAAACAACTACATTCCTGGCTAATACCACGCAGAATATTGAATTACATCCCCTTCGAAAACCGTGACGTCGATCGGCCATTTTGCCGATACGGACATCTGTGGTGATTCGCAACTGATAGCGGAAGAGCATAGTACACTTACGCGTTTCGACCTTCTTGGGTCTCTTCAAGAGTGCCGTAATGCCTTCCAGTTCAGAATCTCTAATCCGAACTGAAGATTACACCCTCCGACAACCTCTCTTGGTTCGTGTAGTTACACAAGCGAGAAGTAGTCAGTTGGCGCCATCTTCACTTTCAGTTGCGAACCAACACCTCAGATAAATGCGACCGTATTAGTCGTATTAAATAAAAATGAATATAATTTCATAAAATACGAGGTGCTATATGAAATATAAATTTCGATTTTCTACTACACCTGTTTTAGTCGAAATTTCAATAATTTCGACTTATTGGCCTGACCGTTCTTCGAAGGGCAAAACAACTACATTCCTGGCTAATACCACGCAGAATATTGAATTACATCCCCTTCGAAAACCGTGACGTCGATCGGCCATTTTGCCGATACGGACATCTGTGGTGATTCGCAACTGATAGCGGAAGAGCATAGTACACTTACGCGTTTCGACCTTCTTGGGTCTCTTCAAGAGTGCCGTAATGCCTTCCAGTTCAGAATCTCTAATCCGAACTGAAGATTACACCCTCCGACAACCTCTCTTGGTTCGTGTAGTTACACAAGCGAGAAGTAGTCAGTTGGCGCCATCTTCACTTTCAGTTGCGAACCAACACCTCAGATAAATGCGACCGTATTAGTCGTATTAAATAAAAATGAATATAATTTCATAAAATACGAGGTGCTATATGAAATATAAATTTCGATTTTCTACTACACCTGTTTTAGTCGAAATTTCAATAATTTCGACTTATTGGCCTGACCGTTCTTCGAAGGGCAAAACAACTACATTCCTGGCTAATACCACGCAGAATATTGAATTACATCCCCTTCGAAATTTATATTTCATATAGCACCTCGTATTTTATGAAATTATATTCATTTTTATTTAATACGACTAATACGGTCGCATTTATCTGAGGTGTTGGTTCGCAACTGAAAGTGAAGATGGCGCCAACTGACTACTTCTCGCTTGTGTAACTACACGAACCAAGAGAGGTTGTCGGAGGGTGTAATCTTCAGTTCGGATTAGAGATTCTGAACTGGAAGGCATTACGGCACTCTTGAAGAGACCCAAGAAGGTCGAAACGCGTAAGTGTACTATGCTCTTCCGCTATCAGTTGCGAATCACCACAGATGTCCGTATCGGCAAAATGGCCGATCGACGTCACGGTTTTCGAAGGGGATGTAATTCAATATTCTGCGTGGTATTAGCCAGGAATGTAGTTGTTTTGCCCTTCGAAGAACGGTCAGGCCAATAAGTCGAAATTATTGAAATTTCGACTAAAACAGGTGTAGTAGAAAATCGAAATTTATATATATATATATATATATATATATATATATATATATAGTGTAATATTTTTCAAAATAATTTCTTTAATAACTAGTATAAGTTTCTCTGTAAACAAATGAATAATTTTATTGATTACAATTATTGAACAACTTATTCTAATTTAAAAATCTTACCCGTTAACAAAGAAACGTCATTCAAGCTATTGGTTTACAGTTTTATAATATTTAATATCTAATTATGAAATTAATACAAAATACTTTTTGTAATCTAACTGACAATTCCTGCCATTTTACAAAATCAGGTAGGCTCGTTAGTTAATTAGTTAGTCAGTTAGTTCGTAAGAGGGATTAAAGTAATACATGTGTTACTTTACATCTCCCTCCCTTTGAACAAAATTTATAAAATCTTAAACAAATAAAATCTTAAATCTAGTATTAAATAGTAAAATTTCAATTTTCGGTATCTGGTGCTAGAATAAGTTTCGTAATACGAAATAAATTCGATTCGGCTTTTTTATATCATGTTACTAATTTGTAGATGGAATTCGAAATCTTTTCTATGATCTGATAAGGACCTATCCTTATTTCATCTAATTTTTTTCTATTTAAGCGATTTCCATTTTCTACATATACCATATCTCCCTTGTTGAATTCTATTTGTTTTCTATTTCTATCAAATAATGTTTTATAGTAGTTGTGTGCGTTTTTGTGTGTTTTCCAGTGCCAATTTTCTATCTTGAGATATATTATTGATATTTGGTTTTTGATTCAATTCTTTTGATAATATCGTAATCCTTTTCCTTGTAATAAGTATATTGGTGAGAAGCCTGTAACAGTATGTTCACTTTCATTATATTTTCGTATACATTCATGTGCTATTGTCGTCCAGTGTAGATTTATAAAATCACTCGCATTTTGCGTTTTCGAAGATAAAATGAATGCATACCTCGTAAAATGATAGACTAAAAGGTGTATGTCTTTGTCGATCTAGACCCTCAAATCCACCAATTATATCAATAGACATTATTTCGAATGGTTCTGTCGCCGGTCCTAAGTAGTCCAAATTTATGTTGACCCCTCTTCTTATTCTTTATGCAGATTGCACAGTTCTTGCAAATTTTTTATATGATGTACCAAATTCTTAGCTGTGTAAAATGGCATTATTTTGTTCTGCAGTTGTCTCTTTTCCATATGGCAATAATCTTCATGTATTTCTTTTAGAAATTTTTTAATAAATCTTTCTAATAATACAATTTTTTCCTTAGATTTTATCTTGCCATAGTATATTTTGTTTGTTAATATCATGCTATTTCTTCTTTCTAGTGAATTCTTATTATTTTGTGGATCTCCAATGAATTCATATAGTTTAATTAAATTGACAATCTTTAATTATTCCTCTGCGTTTCTACTTAAACAATCAGCTTCTTTACCAAGGGATTATATTATTATAAAGTTATATTGCGAAAGATAATATGTCAGATCACCATCTGTTCTAGATTTTATGTGCAAATGCTCCAATGGTGTGTGATCTGTAAAGACCCATAAGCCAGTATTGCCAATATTTAACGGCTTCCTTTATGGCCCAGGCACTCCAAATATATCGCTTTTTTATTTTTTTGGTTTTCATTTAATTTTTTTGAGAAATATGTGATTCGTTTTTCTTCCCCGTTCAATTGTTTTTGTTTTAATACAGCTCCTATACCTTGTAAGCTTGCGTCTGCATATTAGTAAATCTGGATCATATATTTATAATACTGTTTTCGAACACATTTCTTTCATTTTCTCAAATGATTCTTGACATCCTGTTCTTAACAAATTGTGTAATGGATCTAAAGTAATAGCTATGTTTGGTATATTTTTGTAACAGAAATTTATTTTCCCCAAAAATTGTTCAACTTTTTTTTGAGTTTTTGGTACCGGAAATTTTTTTATTGAAATTATATTATCTTATAGAGCAAATACAGAGTTATTGCTTATTACATGATGTGGATATTTTACAGAATGTTCCGCAAATTTGCATTTCGTGAATTTTAATCTAAAACCTTCTTTTTGTATTGCTTCTAATCATTGTGATTAATGTTCTATATGATCATTGAAGAATTTTCATAATATCTGTATATCATCTATATAATTTACTACAAAATCTGATAATTTATGTTTTCTAATTATATTACTCAAAATTCTCTGTAAAATTTCTGGAGATGTTTTTAATCCGAGTGGGAGACAGGTCCAATGGAAATGGCCGTCTTGTGTAACAAAGGCTGTTTTATTTCTATCCTCTACTCTTAAAGGAATTACATAAAATGCAGAATTTATATCCAGTGTTGAAAAATATTTACTGTTCCTTGTTTCAGTCATTAAATCTTCTATCAGCCGAAAAGGCTGTGATTGCGGTATTACTAATTTATTCAAATCTCTAAAATCGATACATTGTTGTTTTATTATTTTTCTCTTTCTTATATACCAGCGTCACGTCACTGGCGCCGTAAATGGGCTGTATGATACGTCAGTGAAGTTTTCCTAGAGTAATTTAGCCATTTGCGCTTCATTTTCTTTTTTATCTTTTATATTACATCTTTATGGTCTTTTGCTACAGTATTTGTCAACTAAGAGGTCAACACGTGCTTCATAATTCTTCACTGCACCTACATCATATTTATCTCTTGCAAATATTGCACTATATCTTTCTATCAATCTGTCTATCGCAAATTTTTCTTGATAGTGTAAGTGACTTACAGAAATATCAAAATCTGATTGATCTATTGAAATTTATAAAATTCATATTTAAAGTGTTTCTCTTTTCTGTGATATCATTTTCATTCTGACTAATATTTAAATTTTCATCTTGTATAAGTTTAAATTCTTTTATCATATCTAATCCGATCACAAAATCATATTGAATATTATCTCCATCTACTACAAAGACATTCATGATTTTTCTATTATAAAAAATATTTTTTTTATTGATGCCTCATATTACCTTTTTAAAGCACGCTTCAGCGTCTTTAAATCGAACTTTCAAACACGCGCGTTTCTTAAAGTCCCTATGGTGACAACAACAACTTGAGAAACGTGGGTATCAAGGACAACTTTTTTTATCAGTTTTTAAATTGTATATTTTCATTGGGAACCAATGTCTTATTTGATTTTTTCTGGAAAATGTATTCATATATTCAAACATACATTGTATCCTTTTAAATATAAATAAAGAAGCTTTTTGATTAATGATCTGACAACAGTACCTCGTAACGTCAAATGAAAATAAATACTATTTGACTTTCACGAAACTTGGCTGGGCATCGAGGACGGACTTCCATTTTTTTGTAGTAAAAATATAATCATAATATTTTACGATTTCAAAGTGCACCAATTAAAAAAATAGCGTAAAGTATTCGTGGATAACTGGTCTTTCAAACACTTGCTCTATTTCGAGCACTCCGGCTGCGCCGTCTTGCTCGAAAAATCGCGCGTGTTTGAAAGATCTCTTTATCCACTCATACTTTAATATACTATATTTTTATAGATACCATTCCTTTGGTTTTTTATACCATTAACCGTTTCGCATTTTGTTTTCCATATATTCTCTAATTTCTCATTCTTTATTTTCAATAATTTTGAATTTACTAAGGATATATTGGCACCTGAATCATATAATCCGAAAATTCCAATTATATCGTCAAGTATTACGCTAATTTTGATTAATGGTGAAGCTACAAGTTTTTTGGAATGGAACTCAAATAATTCTGTTCCCATTTCCGCGTTATTAACAAATTTGTTTTGATTCTTATATTTCTTATTCATTTTATACCAACATGTAGATTCGGGGTGGTAGCGGTTGGACTTACCTTTTTTTTCACAAATTTTACATGCCTGTATTTATTGTTTCTTTTCTTGATTATGTTGTGTATTTCTGTTCGCACCCTGTTTCTTCATTAGATGTTCTAGGTTTCCTAATTTAGTAAATATATCTTTGGGTGTATTCATTTTCTTTCTGTTAATTTCATCCGTAATAAATTCTGGTAAACCTACCTAAGATTAATCATAGTAACATCGTCGATTGTGCTATTCATTTCTAATAGAATTCTTTCTTTTTTTAAAGCATAATCCAGTAACGAGCCGTGTATATACTTATACAGTGTTCGGAAAATTCTGAGGGCACATATGTTTTATCGTCGTTGTGTTAGAAAGAGACAAAATACATATAAATTAAGTGTATTATGTTTCTTTGCTACTAGCATAACATAACATAAAATGCGATATAAGTCGTATTTTAATTTCTATTATAACTCTGTGTTCTCTCTCCATTTTCAATGTACACGTTGAAAGTGTGCCCATAATAACATAACATGCGAAATAAGTCGTATTTTAATTTGAATTAATAATAATATGTGTTTCCAAATATTTCAATTCCTATTTTTCGCTAACAGGATCTCATAATAAAGTGGAAAATACATGCCCACAACGCCAGCGTGTTACAAATTCATTGTAGGTACTAACAGTGTTGCCAATTTTCATTGTATATTTATATTCATATTAATTGTAAAATGTATTGTTCTAACATGGGAACAAGTTATAAGAAGCTTTTAATTATGATAATTCAAGAGGATGTACCACACCAAGATATAATTAGTCCCATCTATTTATATTTATTGTAAGGCTGGAAATTGTTCTAGTTTTCAGTTTGAAATCGGTTAAAACCTCTACTTTTTTTCAGATTTGGCAACGTGAAATTGGTCTCGGAACATCTGCGGTTCGAATGTGTTAGTAAAAAAAAATTAGTATCTTTTCGTTTGTATGCAAATGAGAAACGAATTCTCTGTTTAAACACAGTACCAATTAAAAAACGTATTCGATAATAAACATAATATCGAATTTTACTGAAAATGCCTCCTATTTCAAAATAAAAGTAATATTCTGATAGGTGATAAATTAAAAATAAAACTTCTTAATTCTTCAATGAACTTAAATCCAATGTTCGAATAAACCCCCGTTTTGTGCTAAACAGTAACCGAGACGGTTATAAAATTCTTGACGAACACGTATGAACATTTCAGGTGTTATTTTCATACAAACTTGTAAAATTTGTTCCCATAGTTCATTCAGAGAAGTGGCTCTGTTTTTTTGGAATCCATAAATTCTCGATTTCACGTAACCCCAGAAAAAATAAATTGTTAGTAGCCAAATTTGGAGATCTCGCTGGCCATCTAATGTTACCATTCGCGGAGATTATCCGATGGAGAAATTGTGTATTTAAAAAAATTATTGCTAGTCGATAATTATGTGATGCACAACCGTCATGTTGGTACTAAATATCATTGAAGTTGACACCTAATTGTATAAGGGTAGGAGTAATTTGATTTTCCAGCATGTCCAAATATTTTTGTCCGGTTAAATTGCCGTCAATAAAAAATGTTGACCATTACAGCCCAAACATTTAACTTTTGGGGATATTGAGTTCTATTTTTGTGGTGTTTGTGTAGATGAATTATGTGCACCGTGTATGGGAAAAGTCAATTCATCTGTGAATAAAATGTTTATAGAAAAGTTTGCGTCCATTTGTAATTTTTCCATAACTACTTCACAAAATTCCATTCTACGAAATTGATCGTCTGGAAAAATTTCATAGCTCTTTTTCAGTTTAAAACTACGATAACCATTTTTTTAATACAGTCCAAATCGGTTTTGGATCAAAATCCTTTGCTAAATGAGTGAACGATTGTAGGGGATTATTTTCCACACTGGCACACATTAAAATATCTCTTTCTCCTTTTTCGGGTTGGGTTTGACGATTTTGTATACGTGGTCCATATTTAGTAGGATTGACATATACATGCTCTTACAAAATTTTTATAACCGTTCTCACTTGTTTCTTGCTAATTGGTTGGGCATTTTCGAATGCCACAATAATCAAATTTTCTGCTATTTCTCGATATGAATTACCCTGATAGTACCTTTTTACAATTTGCACTTTATGGTGTACTTGCATACTCATTTTATAAGATTTACAAAAGATCGTTACTCATTCGCAAACAAACGTTTAATGAAGTATCGAGTGTACAGTCGTTAAACATACTCAAGAGGCGCACTCGCGATTTGTATTCGTTTCGTACAGTAATCTACGCTAACTTTTGATTGTCTATCTCAATATTGGCTTTCTCTAGCACACTGGTAACGCAATTTGACCGTTATACTTTCCCGTTGGCCATGAGAGTATTATCATTTTACGTTGAAATTTAATGGAGTCGATTTCTCTCACAAATAAAAAGGAATGTTTTAAGGGTACTTACAATTCCAACGTGTAGATTTAAAATGAAGAGCGGGGATAGATAAAAATAGAAAAATTACGGCCGTAAACGAAATCGTTTTATCAGGAGCGTAGGAATTACAGGTGGTTAAATCACAGTTAACCAGATAATCTGCAGTATTCGCTGTCAAATATAACGACTGTTAAATGATTTTTTGTAGTTACTATATCAATTGTCGTCGATATAGCAATAATTGGAAATTGAGGGATACAACGAGAAAAAAGAAAAATTAAATTATTTCTGTTCCTACTTAACGATTTACATTTTAATTTGAAAAATGAAATAAATGGTTCAAGTTTTTTGAAAACTGAACCTAGAATGAATAAATTAACATCCCAAACAAATTCCGTAAACCCTTAAACAATATTTTTATTTCAGTTCACCAGATTTTCTTAAGTTGAAATAACTGCAAGGCATTCTCTCAACTTCTCTTTTCTCTCAGTATAGCAGTGTCGTTATGATTTAATAAATACATTCGAATATCAAATAATCTTAGTTAATTGTCTAGTAAGAACCAATTACAATGCGTTTCAATTGAAATAATTTAATATTTCGGTAAAAAGAGAGCAGCTATTATTTTTATGGTCGAAGACAAATTTCACGTTGCCAAATCTGACAGAAAGTAAAAGTTTTAACAGCTTTCACAGCTGAGAACTGAATCAATTTTCAGCATTACAATAAAATATTCAACGAATAGATAGGATTAATTATATCTTGATCTGTTACAACCTCTTGAATTATCATAATTAAAAGCTTCTTATAACTGGTTCTCATATCAGAACATTGCGTTTTACAATTAATATAAATATACAATGAAAATTGGCAACACTGTTAGTACCTACAAAGAATTTGTAACACGCTGGCGTTGTGGGCATGTATTTTCCAATTTATTATGAGATCCTGTTAGCGAAAAATAAGAATTGAGATAGTTTGAAACACATATTATTATTAAGCTAAAATACGACTTATTCCGCATGTTATGTTAATATGGGCACACTTTTAACGTGTACATTGAAAATGGAGAGAGAACACAGAGTTATAATAGAAATTAAAATATTATTTCGCAAGTTATGTTATATTATCCTGTTAGCGAAGAAAAGTAATACACTGAATTTATATGTATTTTGTCTCTTTCTAACACATTGACGATAAAATGTATGTGCCCTCAAAATTTTCCTAACACTGTATAGAATTGCATACCCGATTAAAGACCAACCTTTGTTAGCATATGTTTCACAATAGTTTTCTTTCCAGGTATTCCATTCTGATGTTAAAGTATTTCTTAAAAGCATTGAATTATACCAATCTATGACCGATCCTTCGAAAAATAATATTGAAACTTCGATTTTTTCTATATATTTGTTGATTTCTAAACGAGGGCATTCATTCTCAAAAGTATCTAGCCATTGAATTGCATTAGAATTTTTACCTGTAAATCTTTCAATAACAAATTTGTTTCTTATTTTCTTTAAATTTTTACTCTTCTTTTCTCTATTCGTAGGTGTTTTTTGTTCTTCTTCGATAACTTCTTCTGGATAGTAATCTACTATAACTACATTATCACTTTCATCCAAATAGATTTTTCTTAATTCCTCTGTTAAGGTTAGCCATACGTTTCTTGATTGATATTTTGCTTTTAAGACTTTCACTACATTTTTGGCAATATTGGTAACTATTAATTCCTTATGATTATCTAATTGTTGGTATTCGGCTGGACACTATAATTATTTCCATCTGGTGTTCCTATAGTGGTTAGACACAGAACATTTGTTTCTGGATCCGTCGATGCCTTAAGTTCAATCGTAAACTGCAACTTATTCATTGTTGTGACTCAAAATGTCGTTTTATAATGTAATATTTTTCAAAATAATTTCTTCATTAACTAGTATGAGTTTGTCGGTAAACAAAGAATTTTATTGATTACAATTATTGAACAACTTATCCTAATTTAATAATCTTACCTCTAAACAAAGAAACGACGTTCAAGCAATTGGTTCACAGTTTTATAATATTCAATATCTAATTATGAAATTTATACACAATGACTTTTTGTAACTTAACTGACAATTACTCGTTTGAATGTGTCAGCTGAAATAGCATTGCATTCTTCAGTAATTCTTTCTTTCAAAACGCCAATACTATCTGGTGCCGTAGTATAAACCTTGGATTTCAAGTACCCCCATAGAAAAAATCTAATGGTGTCAGATCTGGTGACCGAGGTGGCCATTTTATAGGACCTCGCCGGCCGACCCATCTACCTCGATATTCTTCATCCAGGTAACGTCTTACTACACCATAATAATGTGCAGGAACACCATCTTGTTGAAATGTTATTTCCAGATGGCCGAATTCATCTTGATTATCTTCCAGAATTTCAAGAATTAACGGCTCAAATGCATTTTGTAACATCTCCAGATACACTTCACCGCTTAAATTTGAATTTAGGAAAACAGGACCAACTATGTGGTTTCCCAAAATACCTGCCCAAACATTGACTTTTTCTGGAAATTGGGTATGTTGTTCACGAAAGGTGTGAGGATTTGTGTCACTCCAATACCTTACATTTTGTGTATTCACATTTCCATTGAGGCAAGAAGTACTTTCGTCACTAAAACAAATTGTTTTTGTGTAATGTGGGTTTTGACTAATTTTATTTGTCATACATTCACAGAATTCGAGTCTTCTGTCGGGGTCGTCATCCGAAAGGTGGTGCACCATTTTTAACTTGTATGGATGAAATTTATTTTTAGCCAACACCCTCTGTACTGTACTTTTATTTACTTCAGATGCAACTTTAGTTGAAGAGGACGTAGGGTTTACTACCATTTCAGCAACTATATCAATTTTTTTATCATCACTGAATGTTGGTCGATCAGATCGTTTGGCATCTTGAACACTACCTGTTGCTTCAAACTTGTGAAGAAGCTCCCTCACATAAGTTATCGAGATATGGCGCTCTGGGTATCTTTCATTAAATAAACGTTTCCCTTCATGCAGATACTTTCTAGATTCACCAATTATTAAGATAGCTGCTACTTTGTCGTCTTGAGTACGTGCCATTTTGCCTATGTAAACTCTTAAACGTCTCGTGAAACAATAATAAAATTAAATATTTAAGCTATTTAGAAAAACTTTGCAAAGCAACAAATACTATTAAATTAAAAACGACAATTTTGTTGACAACTAACCAGAGGCGGAATGAAAAATCTTCAATATTCAAATGTGAGATAATAATTTTGGTATTTATTCAATTTATCTATCAAAATTAATTTAAACCCAAACAAAATTGATATGGCTATGTAGCCAATGACAATGCCTTTCAAACGAGATATCACTTGCCATAAGGTCCTATTTAAAATTATTGGCCAGGGTGGCACTGTGACGTCATCTATTACTATTACGTCACCTGTTACCATTCGTAGAGATGTTTACAGCACTTTATTTTCACCCTCCAAATTTTATTAATGTAAGTGTAGCCGTTCAAAAGATACGAGGGGGGAGGGGACTTTTGAATAGCACTGTATAGGTATACATAACGCTCGATCTTTGGGAAAAATTACCAGATATCTATGTGAAGATGTATTACAGAAATAATTCAGTTCATGATATAATATAAATTGATCGCAAAAGCATATACGAAGAATCTCTTTTTTAAACAAATAATCATAATCTGTTTCCTTAAATGAAAGTCTGTTTACAATGTACACAATTATTCGGTCATAATATGTCAAAAGTCAAAAGTGCTTAATAAAACCATCTGTGACCTGACCAATCAGGAATCTACAGAATTGCCAACTTAAATTCAAACCACTCCTCCTAGTTTAAAAACAGGGATTATATGTAATTCTATGTTATTTTTCTGAAATCGTCAAGAAAGCTTGTCATGACAGAACTCAGGTTGGTCATGAAAGTGTCACTTTAAAGACTAGTCACTTTCATGATTTTTACAAGACTCCGGTCACTTTACAAGACTCATCTGTCATTTTTAGATTGCAATTGAATTAGACATCGTCACATATCTTATGAAACGTTTATTTGATATAATTAGAAATACTAACAATCAAATACAACAAATATTATTAATTGGTATTAGAACTATGAAAATGAAAATTAATGTTAATGCTACCGACACTAGTATTATGCACATAAGAAAAGTTTATTCCAGGTATATAATTCAAAGCATTATTATTTCAGAAAAAATATAATACATCACTGGTCATGAAAGTGTCTCTGCTTGACTCGGAGGCTTTAAAGAGTTACTCGGATGCTACGCATCCTCGTACCCTTCAATAAGCCTCCTCTTGTGCAACGTTTCATTTTCACGACTTGTAATGTAATATACTATTAAAAAATCAAATAAATGCGAATTATGAAAAATATTGTATAAAACTTGTGCCACAATGACTTTCTGTAGTACTCATGATTTGCGCAACGAACCGCGAAGCGCAACTCACCGCTTCGCGGTTCGTTGCGCAACTTCACTCGTACTACAGAACGAGTCATTGTGACATTTGTTTTACAAATAACTATTTTATGCTGCCACTTTGGAAACTGCGTTTTTCCTATAATTTTTTAACTCGGAAAGTGCGTCGTTGCCGGTCTAGATCGGAAAATTGACTTAACTGCTCGGTAAAGTGACAGAACTGCTTGGCAAAGTACCTACTTTCCCCAGCACTTATGTCAAAATGATCATTAAAGACAAAATACCAGCATCTAGCCAGAGATAATTTTCGAAGGATATGTTAAATATTACAGTTGCCATGACAGTACCGTAGCCATCTGTCAGTAGATGTTTTTGACGTTTTGATTCACTTTGTGTACTATTACAAGTTTATAAACAATTTAAAAATGAGTAGCGATGAGAGTGACGTAGAAAACCTTCCATTCGAAATTAAAGAAGGGTGCCACCACTAATGCATTATTACCAACAAAATCCAAGGAAAGTTATGAAAAAGCCTATGAAATTTTCAAAAAATGGTGCGAAGAGAAAACAATAAAAGTGGTAAATGAAGATGTTTTGTTTGCTTATCTAGCTATAAAATCTAACACACTTATTTCATCAACTGTATGGAGTTTGTATTCAATGCTCAAAACAATGTTAATAAGCAAGAAGGACATTATTTTTAGTAAATTTACGAATTTATTAGCTTTTTTAAAGAAAAAATCTGTGGGATATAAAGCAAAGGACTCTAAAGTTTTGAGTAAACAAGAAGTAAGTACATTCTTGACAGAAACATCAAATCATGAATAACTCGCAATTAAATTAAACTAAATAATTTTTAGTGGCTGCATTTAAAATTTTGACATTCTAATTATTTGTAAACTATACTAGTAATTGGCTTGGCCGGCGCATGTTGCCTCGATGAATTAGTAATAATGACCGTAGATAACGTGCAAGATAAGAATGATGTACTAATAATTAACATTCCTAACAGAAAAACCAACATACAGAGAACATTTCTCGTTGTCAACAAATGTCATTTAGAATTATATTGAATATATTTAGCCCTGCGTCCAAATCACATCATACATCGGAGATTATTTATATTTTTTAAAAACAATAGATGTACTACTCAACCTATTGGAATGCATTCAATAGGAAACTTCCCTTGCAAAATAGCCAACAAAAGATACTGGCCTTTATTTCCGCAGGACTTCAGCTACATTACTGATTGATGCAGGTGAAAATTTAACAAATTTGAAACGCCACGGAGGATAGAAATCTACCTTAGCAGAAGGTTACATCGAAGATTCAATTCAGAACAAATTAAAAACAACAATAAAATTCTTAACGTAGAAAATGAACAAAACCAACCTGGAACTTCAAGAATGGAATCCAATATTATTGATAACACAAATATTATGATTCCTAAATTGACCGGAACATCAACGTTTAATAATTGTACTTTGCATAACTGCACATTCAACATAACTATTAATAATAAATGAGTTAAGTTTTGTTATAAATTCTGAGCAATAAATATTCTTTCCTATATTATTATCGAATTATTGGTGGCTGCACAAAAAATATTGTACGCGCCACACTCGGAATGTGTATTTACAGTGTAAAGTATCACTTTCCGAACATGACACGTAAATAACTATTTTATTGCCGTATTTCTAAAGAACGCCAACAGACCTCACTGATTGCTACCTTGGAAAAGTTCGAATAGGTTTAAAAAATAGTATAGTTGATTTCTTACTTAGGTTGTATTCTGCACTACTAAAACAAATGCACTAGTAAAACAAATAAAATTCAGAACCAATTTCTAAACGCGTTTTCTTTACGTCAAATGGCGCGGTCCCAATAAGCATTTTAGAATTTTCTATATTAAAAAATTTTCATCCATAAACTACATGTGAAAGAATTGTTAACCCTTAACTAGTCGCTCGGCGCCATACGGCGCCAACACAAATTTAATACCCAGTATTTATTTTGAAAAATATTTTTGAAAATTATTTCACCCAATTATTCCTCAAATAGGGTATAAATAATAAGATACTAAAATATGAAATTATATTTTCAAGTGTTTTCAATTATAGAAGCAATAAACTAATGCGGTGCATTGAAAGGCTCCGTTTGGCGCCATGCGACTAGTCGCGTAGGTATAAATTTGTCGGCGGATAATGAGTGTTTTATTGTCTAGATAATCAGTTTTTGTCACGTTCACCTAATAATATTATTTTATGATTATTTGTGAATAAGGGCAATAAAAGAAGCCATTGTTGAAGATCGAATTATTTAGGCTGTGCGACCGAATTTAGTTATACCGAAAATTTAGTTATACCTACAATTGGTACCGTAGTGGTTCAATCTTTCTATCTATGTTTTATTTTATTGAAAATGGCCAGTTCAAGTAAAGATACCAGTAAAAGTTTTAGTGCAGAAGCAGGTCCCAGTTGGCGAAATAGTGTCCCGCTAACTCAAACTGAACTAGAACGCTTGATAAATGATTCTGAAAGTGAATTGGAACTAGATTCAGAAAGTGATGATAGTGTTGCAGAAGATTTTATGGAATATAGTGAACATGATACAGACTTTTGCCAAGAGGATGAATACGAGGATGATGCTTCTCCAACACCTCTACCGACAGATGCTGATTATTATATAGGTAAAGACAAAAATACAATGTGGAGAAAAGTGCCACCGCCTTAAACCAAAACTCGAAAATATAATATAATAACACATTTGCCCGGCTGTAGAGGACCTGCAAGAACAATTTCCACGCCTTCAGAGGCTTTTTATCAATTTTTTGATGACTACGTGATGCAACTTTTTGTGACAAACACTAATAATTTTATTACTGCTGTAGTAAAAGATAAGTTCACACGTGAAAGAGATGCTCGTTTAGTAACTGAAGGTGAAATAAAAGCGTTTTTAGCGATTTTGGTAGTCAGTGGAGTCATGAGATCATCTCATTTGAATTTTGAAGATTTATTTGATGTTGATGATATGGGCAATGATTTTTTTTATACCACTATGAGTAAGCAGAGATTTCTTTTCATAATGCGATGTATTAGGTTTGATGACAAAGCAACAAGAGCAGTGAGACTACAAACTGATAAGTTAGCACCCATTCGTGATATGTTCGATTATTTAGTGAATTAGTGTGCCGAGCTTTATACACCAAGTGAATATCTTACAGTTGATGAACAATTGGTAGCGTTTCGTGGAAATTGCAATTTTCGTCAGTATATTCTTTCCAAACCTAATAAATATGGAATAAAGATATTTGCATTGGTGGATGCCAGAGCTTTTTATAACCTGAAGATGGAAGTTTACTTAGGAAACCAACCATATGGACCTTTCCAAGTAAGCAATTCTGCCTCAGATGTGGTAATCCGGTTAATTACTCCTGTAAGTAAAACTGGGAGGAACATAACCATGGATAATTGGTTTACCAGTATTCCACTTGGTAATGACTTACTGGAGAATCATAAATTAACATTAGTTGGAACATTAAGAAAGAATGAAATACAAATTCCTTTTTAATTCCAGCTTAATAAAACACGCATTGAAAAAAGTACTCTATTTGGATTCACGAAAACCATTACAATGATGTGTCGTATGTCCCCAAAAAAAGAAAATCGGTCATACTAATTTCAACTCTACATAGAGATACTGCTATCGATAAAGATTCGGGAGATGCTCAGAAAGCAGAACAATTGACATTTTATATTAGCACGAAAGGTGGAGTGGATACCAACGACACGCTATGTGCCACATACAATGTTGGAAGAAGAACAAGAAGATGGCCCATGACTATTTTTTTCCATCTTATCAATGTGTGTGCCATAAATGCTCTTGTGATCTATAACTCCGCACGCAACGGCGAGCTAATGAAAAGAAGAAATTTTTTGAAAAAATTAGGTCGCGAATTAGCGCAACCCTATCAGATGCAACGAAAGGATGATTCACACATTCCACGAAAAATTAGAAAACGGCTGCATAGTTACTTTCAAGAAGAAGTCCAAATCCCTCTTGTTGTTGGTCCAAACCCCAGAAAAAGATGCCATATTTGCCCACGATCAAAAAATAAGTCGAGTAGGATTACTTGTATAGTTTGCCATAAACATGTATGTCAAGATCACCAAAGAAATGTTTGTTCCGATTGTTATAATGATCAATAAAATATTTTCAGTTTTTGAATTATATATTTTGAAGCATATTATTATTTGTAATGCTTTTTTATTTTTTTTTCATATTAAAAGATTTGTATCATTATACGGATATATAAATTTAATTTGTCTCCTAAAAAAAGGCCTCTATTGCACATTGGCGCCACGCGACTACTTATGTCAGTCCAAGCACGCGACTATTTAAAGGTTAAGCTTTGTGAATAATAAAAATTTCCATACAAATAAATCGTCTGTCAAGTACTTATCCAAGCTCGACGAAATGAAAATGACCCTCGTAGATATATACTTAATATTATTTTTCAATGCAACATTGTAGTTTCAAAATTATTAGAATTTGAATATATGGAATTACTTTAATTTTAAATTCAAATTCCTAATGTTGGGACATAAAAAATACGACTTTTTTGTTACACAAAACATATCTTATAGTTAGTTATTCTTCCCACGCCAAAAATGTCATGAGCTTATTGATTCAAAAGCGGCCTTTATGTATGCATTTCATGCTCTATTTGGTAACTTTAACCATACAATGCCAATCTTAGACGAAAATATCACTACCAAACATCCATTATTTATCTATTCAGAAGTAAGAGGCTGTAACTTTATAGCTTTAATAGTTGTTATTATAGCATGCTCTTGAGTAGGTACGCTATTGTTGCGGCTTCTTATATAAAGTAATGTACAGTACGTGATCAACTTCATTTTATAATTCGATATGGTGCAATCATCTACAAAGGTAAGCGTTTTTTGTTTACATTTTGGGTAGAATTTCTTTTCTTTTGTATTATTATATGTTGTACAGAGTATTTTCCATGTATAGGCATCACAAAAATTTGATATTCAGTCACAGGCTTCGTGTATTTAATTTGTAAATTACTTCAATGGACCCTCATTTTTTTCATACAAATGCTTTTTGAGGTTTGTGAAAAGCTGGTTAAGTAGATATACTAAGCCGGTTCTGGGACGGAAGTCGGCCATGTTGGATTTCGTTGACTGTGCGCGCGCACCGGAAGTGGCATCCATCTTGTGTCAATGGCGGACGTGTTACGTGTGTCGTATCCATCTTGTGTCAATGGCGGGTCGTTGGCGAGTATTTCGAATGTCGCGACTGTGACGGCATCCATCTTCTGTGACGTCAATCATGGTCCACATGTGTGACGTAGCACTTCCAATTTGGTGGGTTGTGTCGTTGGCGGGTGATTCGAATGTCGCGACGGCATCTTCTGTGACGTCAGTAAAATCCCTACGGCATCCATCTTCTGTGACGTCAATCGTGGTCCACCACAACACTTCCAATTTATAAAATTGAAAAAATGGTCGACCGTGAGATTCGAACTCACGACACACACAGCGACTTTCTCGTTCCTAACACAGTCCCTAACCGTTGCGCTATCGAGGTTATTTGTATAAATTTCTTATTTGGGTTTTACCTTCATCCGTTGGGTGTCAGTGACCCCAGATACTTTTGGCGCTCTTGTTAAAAAAGATAGTTGAGTGGGACGTCTAAATTTCATATGGTGTGTATGTAAAAAAAAATCCGCTTGAAAAAAAAAATCATGCAATTTATAAAATTGAAAAAAAATGGATGTCTGTGAAATTCGAACTAAGAACACACAGCATCTTCTCGTTCCTAACACAGTCCGTAACCGTTGCGCTATCATGGTTTATTTATAAATGTCTTATTTGGGTTTTAACACTTTGCGTTGGGTGTCAGTGACCCCACGTAATTTTGAAAGTTGCACTTTACATTTTAATATTCCAAGATTGATGCCTTCACAGCATACGAGTGAAATCAAAAGTGTCTATGATTCTTTGTCATAAAATGTATACAGGGGTTGTTTCTTATACGTTTCTTGTTAAAAAAGATATTTAGTTTGTTGAGTGGGACGTCTAAATGGTGTGTGTAAAAAAAAATCCACTTTAAAAAAATCATTTATTATTGATATAATAATTACAAAGGTAACGCAATATTTAAAAACCATTGTCGGAGATATTGTACATTTCTGGAGGATCCTCCAGTGGCGTGACAGGAATCACGTTCAAAGTTTCCAGTTGCCAATGATGTACCATCAAACTTGCAGACGTCAATAATGATGGGAAAGACACTAAAAATGTGACATTTCTTTTGTAGAAATTCAGCCTTTTGCTGTCCGCGTACGTAAATGAAGTCTGCAGCATACAACAGCTTAGTTTCCAATATTACATTTATTTCGCTATACTCGATGTCACCTGAAGAGTATCGAATGCCATGCACATTTTTTTCCAGGTATTTCACAGTTTTCTTATCACGCTGACTTAATGTATCAAACGATTGAGGTGGCAAAAACATGTAGTGACTCTGCTTAAAACCAATCTCGATGGTGAGTTCTTTGGGAACAAAGCATCCATCAACGACGAATCCTTGGATGTCCACGAATGCAACTCTCATGATGATGATTGCTAGAATACTAACGTGCAGCAGCAGTAGCACATTCTAGTTTAAATTCTTAACAATTTCGGTGAGGGGGAAATACTCCATTACGCAATCGTGTATTATGATGCAATATACTTTGGTATTTTCGGGGAAACCAATGTTTGCTTCAATGTCAAGTTTTACATCAACTGTAGATGCCTTCATGCTTTCTTCTTGTTTCGAGCAATCGATAACAAACAATGCACGCCTCTTGAATGAGGAATAATCCAACAGAGGACGCTTCTGTGTCGAATTCATATAGCTAGGATAAAATTCAGTATAGTTGAAATATGCCTCATTGTAATCATTCTTGGTAAAATCCAACTGCATTCTTTCATTGGGATAATACTCTCCATTTAGCGATAACCTGATACTTTGAATGTCTGCATTGTCAAATAAAGTTGGATCAGTTGTGTTGTTGTCACGTTTGTTGGTTTGAAAGAAAACAATAACATAACGAGGTCGTTCCACTGAAGTTGTAGTTTTAACAGCCCAAACTTCACGTCTAGCATTTCTGGTGATGGATGGCAGTTCATGTATCTCCCACTTTCTAAATGGAATAACTATAGGCTGATCCTTTTGAATGGTCCTCATCAGTTCCAACTTAATATCATCATTAGGGTAGATATGCTTGATTTTCAATTCGATGTTGGTAATGTTTATGCTAACAGTTGTAGTGGAAGTCACACCGGCAACATTTTTTTCTGTGATATATACACAATCATTATCGTTTCGAGCTCGAACCAAACGTATTGTTTGCCGTCCACATGTAATCATGGGATAGTCATTGAAAATGTTGAAAATGTGCTTGAGAGGAATTTGTAGGTTGAATGATTTATCTGGAGCATTAAGGATGGGATCTTTGGGATAATTCCAGCCTGCTATAGCCATATGATTGGAATCTTCTTGATTGTAGCACGTCATGGCACGTACAGCACTCACGATTCCAGGATCTCGAACCGTTTCCATTTCTCTTGCGCTTTCACTGTATGTGCACGAATCGAAAAGGAAAGCACCAAAATTATTTGCCAGCTTTACATCACCGGCTCCATGTATATTGAGCGAACCTTTAATGCACAACAATGTTTCGTTCATTGCAAAAAACGAATCAACTTGATTGATGCTAAATTCCACAATGTCACTGCAACTGAACGATTTGATGAACGGAGCATATGTTCTGTATTCAGCTTTGCGAATCGATTCATCGAATCTCGGCTTGCGATAGATATCAAACATTGGAGGCATATCGTTCATACGAGAACGTTTTCCATACATGGTTGTCATCGTTTTTCTTTCAACAAAAAGCCTAAAGATTGCAAGAACAATTTGTTAGCAAACGTAAGATGCTGCTGCTGTTGCTTTGAAGGACGTCGTTTAACTAATGGAACTGAATGTGCAGCGGAACGTCTTTTATGATTAATTATCAATCCCATCTGTTGCTTCTCGCTCTAAGCTCCAACACCAAGGTACTCTTTTCACCACGAAAGTTGATAGGATGTCCGTCTTGGTCCAAAGCCAACACAGTAACGTTAGTAATTTCACGTTGTGGTATAACAGGTAAATAAAGTAAATTATGTGGAGTTTCGTCAATGGCGTACTCAGGATCTACTTTTATAACTAATTCGTAAATAGTATGAGCAGGTCTGTCTGCGTCAAAGGCTCCAGTGGTAATGTTACATTCGAAGCGTATGCTAGATACTTTTATAATTTTGACGGGTAGATCTGAAGAGTACCATTTTTTGGCTTCGAGTATCTGTCTAGAAAAACCCAATATGTCGCCAAGACAGTTGGGAGTATCCTGCTCGCCGAACGGAATTCTATATTTACTGTAAATCATACATTGTAACGTATTATTATTGGGTTTTAACGCAAATACAGTTTCAAATGGATTGCTGGTGCCACCACCACCACCACCTAACTTGTCTAGTATGAACGCTTCAATATCAGCGATTTCGTAACATCCCGTTGGTATATCAAAACTCTGCATCATGTTGTTGTCATCGTAGTAGTGAAATTTGCGATTTTCAATGTTTGGTATACTATGGTATGAGTGGAAGGAACGTAGTGCTAACTCATAGTCTTTCTCAGGATAGAGTACAATAGGCGTAGGAGGTTGGAATGTAAATACGTGATTTGTGCTATTTACTCTCAACAACTGCGACATGATGACTGATGCATGTCAAGGGATGAAGGTACTTTAAATAATACACAGAACTATGTTCAAGATTTATTTAATACACTTTGACATAGAAAACAAGATGCCTGAGAACTTGCAGGACCATCCCAATGCGTTGTCCAATCGGGACGGTTGTAGTGAACGAAGCACGGCAGACGAATTTGTAGCTCAAAATTTGTTTTGTAGTCATTAGGTAGTTTATGCCATATATCCAACAATTCAGACGGGCTGACAAACCCAATCAGATATTGAATGGGGACTTTTTTCAGCGCATCAACAGTAAAACTTCGTGGCTTTTGCATTAATAATGTTTTAATGTCATCCCACTCCTCTCCCATTGTTCCAAGGATGTTGAAGTAGAAATTTCAAACACAAATGTCCACAATTGATTTGATCGTAGTTTTGATACTGATTATTGTTATAAAAAATATTTTTTCCTCCTCCTCCTAGATACTTTACAAGTTCTTTGGGCGGTTTCAAATTACCAAATGAATCGAAATACTCGATGACATTGTTTTTCTTTATATATGCTACCCAATGTGTTCCACTGTTTTTGGATGAGTCCAAGTTAACCACTGCACACTCTTGTTGTCGTCGAGGACCGGATTTAGGTAGAGTGTCACGCATGAAAACACCACGAAAGTGTGAGATTTTATATAATTTTGCATAACGCGCAATATCGGTGTCGTACAGTGGACGATTGGGTAGCTTTATCGCGAGTTTTTTTTTAAATACAATCCAAATCCTCTGCCACTAGGATACTTTTTCAGATATAAACCATTTCCGACATGTTCCATAACCTTATTATGGCGGTGGTCTTCTTCCAATTTTTTTCGAGCATTATTTGCATCAATGACAGTCTTTGCAATCCCAGCAGCTCCACCCGATAGTGCTCCGAGTGCTGAGAGACCGGCAAACAGAGGTATAAGTGGTAGAAAACCTCCAGATTTTACTGGTATCACTCGAGGAACAACAATTTTCTTCGATCCACCAAATTGTTTAATAAGTGATTTGGCTGCTCGTAAGGCAAACAAGGCGCTTTCTTTTAGAGATGCTCCTCTCTTCATTGATTTTCCCACCTTTAGCACTACGTCTCGATTAAAGGAACGTCGTTGTTTCTTTGGACGACTTCCCATTCCCAACTTTCGTTTCACTTTCATGGTACCAGTAACAAGTAATGCAGCAGCTTTTTCACCAAAAGATCCCTCTTTTGATTTTACTCGAGCCCAAGCCTTATCTTCCAACTCCTTATCTGCTTTGTGACGTTCTTCAAGAGATTTATTTTGCGAATAAGCTATATCGTGTTGTTTGCAGGCGTCGTCTAAAGGATTAATGCCTGCGTCACCACGTGCAAGTCGCTTTTGTAGTTTTGTTCCAGCTATAAATGTACGTAATATATGTTTAACGAAAAAAAAAGACAAGTTATATTCACTTACGACCACAATAATTGTAGGTAGGCAAGTGAAGTTCGAATGGCAGTTTATTTATTAGAGAATTCAAAAGACCTTCTCCCTCAAACACCAACATTAAGACTGATGTATGATAATGCTGCGATATCCATATTTATAGAATAACACTCTAATAAAATTCTTCACAAGATGAAGATCGTTCAACAAGAGCAGACGCTACCCATTGAAAACTTGGACTTTACCTCTAATCCATCATCTGTTGGTAAACATGGTAAACTACTACCAAATTCTTTTCGTGCAATCATCTGTGGTCCTAGTGGGTGTGGAAAGACAAATGTTATGTTGTCGCTCCTATTCGATCCAAATGGTGCTAAATTCAAAAATGTTTACGTTTATTCCAAGTCGTTATTTCAACCAAAATATAAATTGTTGCAAGAAGTCTTAGGAGAAGTTAAAGGTGTTGGTTATTTTCCATTTAAAGACAATGAGGAAATTATTAGTCCAGATAAAGCGCAGTCAAACTCGATATTCATATTTGATGATGTTGCCTGCGATGGACAACAGAAAATTCGTGAATATTATTCAATGTGTAGGCACAAGCTCATTGACGCGGCCTACTTATGTCAAACATATTCGAAAATACCAAAACAGCTCATACGTGACAATTGTAATATGATTGTGTTATTCAAGCAGGATGAAATTAATCTAAAACATATATTTGAGGAACATGTGTCACCAGACATGACATTTGAAGAATTTAAAAAGATTTGCTCAGAATGCTGGTCGACTACTAACAACTATGGAACATTGGTGATTGTAAAAGATTTTGCTTTAAATAATGGTAGGTACCGTAAAGGATTCGATAAATTCATAAAGCACTAGACATTATCCTCAGTCATCGTCACCATGTCCAACGATAAGGTTGCTATTGCCATGCGTAAGAAAAAAATCAGTGAATTGGCGAGATCTATTCGCAAGAAATATTTAGCGTTAAAATTAGGAAAATCAGAACATGATACATCTCTAAATAAGCTATTTAAACCGATATCTGTACCGCTAAAAGAAATGGTCAAATCCTCAAAATCATTACAACAAGCCATAGTTTCAAAATTCATCCCTCCAAAAGAGGAAACAACGACAAAAAAAGAAAAAAATGCTGATGTATCATTTCTCGATACAAAACCCATAGCCGAGACGGATGAATCAGGAAATATACGTTATGATGATGAAGAAGGAGAAGACGATTATTATTATGATGATTATGATATAGGCACACATCCCAACGTTTCGCGTGATGTCATAGAAGATTATTTAGATCAATATCCAATAATTAGTCAACCATATCTTGAAGATTACTTTCGCAAAGATGATGAAATTGATAGAAGTTATGGTCCATTATATAATGATGAAATTGGTTGGATGTTGGGCAGACGTAGAATTGCATTCGATAAAAGAAACGGTAATATAAACATATTACGAGAGAAGGATGAGGGGGGTGGAGAAGGAAATATACCGGGGACTTCGGGATTGTATCAGCTTGTGTTTTACAATCATCCCAATGAATACTCTGATGATGATTTGAATAATTACAAAGCTCTGCTAACAATAACAAAAGCTCATCTCAATGCAGCAGATCGTCTGAAAAGTACTGCTACCGAAAAGTATCGCAACATAATTAGACCGTTGTTTAAAACTGACTCATCAAATATTAGTAGTAGTACTATAACCAAACCTCCATCAGCTCGAATATTAAAGAAACAACGACAACAACAACAACAACAATCCATTCAAACCGCTCCATATACTAATGTAGGAAAAGGTCTTGTTGTCGGCGGCGGCGGTGGTGGTGGCCCTCTTTTGTCATACAACGAAAAACCGATGGAATACATTTATTGGGACGATCCCAATGAGCTGTGTGACCGTTTAAGATTACTGATTGCATCCAAGGAAGCTGGCAACACCTCATTCTCACACAACAACGAGATAATTGCAATAATCAATGAGTTGAAAGAGGCCAATATAATTGAATAACAAACGGAAAACATAATCATTTCAATCATGTCTGTCGATAAGTTTGGACATCGCCGCAATCATGCTAATGAGCGGGTTAAGCCGTATATGCCGAAAGTATCGTATCCACATACTCTAGACGGTAATATTGATGCAGAAAACGTAAAAATTTGTAATGTAAAGATGCCGACTGCAAATAGCGATGTTGCTAACAAACTATATGTTGATGAACAATTACATGTGTACCATAATGAGCTCGAAACACTTCAAAAAACAATAATCCCCTCATTACAAACGCAATTGGTATCTCATCAAAATAAAATCAACGAAATTGCTGCATTTATTTCGAGAAATCCTCCCGTCAGAGCTCGAGATATGGCAACTAAAATATACGTCGACGAGGTAGTTGCTATGGGCAAGGAATTTTTGAGAAATGATTTGGAGAGTTTTAAACAAGAAATACAGGATAAATTGTCGAAAAGTAATACTCTAATCAGTGATAAGATCGATATGTATAATACATACATAGAACGTTCGTTTCAAGTTTTGGACAGGGACTTGAAGAAGAAGCATGAAATTGAACAAAAGAAGAAAATAGATGAGAAGAGTAATGGATCATCAGTTTAGAAAGTGCATGCGCTTACGAAACATGTCATCCAAAGTCCAGCTTGTTAACGAACTCCATAAACCTATACGTAAAAATTATCCACGCAGACGTACAATTGTCAAAGGCATAGATGATTTATGGCAAATGGATTTAGCTGAAATGCGACCTTACGCTAATCAAAATAAAAATCACAAAATGATACTAGTCGTCATCGATTGCTTTTCAAAGTTTTTATGGACACGTCCATTAAAGACAAAAACCGGTGAAGAGTTAACTCGTGCATTCTCAGACATTCTCACCAACACAAAACGAGTTCCTAAAAATCTCCAATCAGACCAAGGAACGGAATTTTACAACAGCAAGTTTCAACAACTAATGAAAAAACATGGGATTAATCATTATAGTGTATTTAGCACGAAAAAAGCTTCTATGGCAGAAAGAGTTATTAGAACATTGAAATTAAAGCTTTACAAACATTTCAGTTTAAATGGTACCTATAGATGGATTGACATTCTCCCTAAAATTACACGAGATTACAATAACACAAAACATTCAACAACCAAATATAAACCTTCCAATGTCAATAAATCCAACGAAAAAGATATTTTAAACAAAACCTATACACATCTAAAGATTGCCGGACTTCGTAAATTTAAAGTTGGTGATATTGTTCGTATAAGCAAGTCGAAACATGTCTTTGAAAAGGGATACACACCCAATTGGACGACTGAACTATTCAAAATCATTAAAGTTAAAATAACCAATCCCACCACATATTTGCTCGAAGACTTGCAAGGTATCCCAATCAGTGGAGGGTTTTACGAAGAAGAGCTACAGAAAACGTCAAATCCACACATTTACTTGGTGGAGAAAGTACTTAAAAGAAAAGGCAACAAGATGTTTGTTACATGGTTAGGTTTAGATAGAAAACACAACACCTGGATACAAAGCACAGATGTAGTCACGTAATTACATCGCTTCACTACTCATGAATATATTGTTTTGTAGTAGTAGGAGATGTGAATGAGTATAAATAGAGGAGAGAGTTGTAGGTTAGATTCTCAGTCGTCAATATGAGTTCTCAAGACAGCGGCTATTTTAGTGCTACACAAAGTCATGTTAATTATGACACACAATTAGATCATATTTTACAAGTGTATGAAATGGCAGCCAAACAGGAAAACCACTACTTATTGTACACAGAGTATTGTACAGATGGAGATTTTCGAATTGGTTGTGGTTTGAGCCCCGCAAGAACGTTCAGTACTGCGATCACTCTATCATACACCGATAAACATAAGAAAATCAACTTCAGCTCATACGAATGGTTCACATTTATCGACATTTTAAATAATAATTCATTTATAAGTGCATCATTTCACGAAGAAGAAAAAAAAGAAGAAGCTGTGTTATCTTGTGGAGACTACTGCACCATTCGACAAATGGTATTTGATCGTGTTAAATGGTTGGAGGTGACCAAACATGATATCAGTGTACCTTTAAGAAAAGAAGATGTTTATCAAATACTACAAGCGGATCGTTGCCTCATCTCCCCACGTCTCACTCATTTAGAATCCATAAATTTTGGTGAATACTATGAAAATTTGGTGGAAAACATTAGAAATTTCAGTCAAACTAATGAAAATTTGACTAAATTTGAACTGATTCAAGTAATGTGTGACATCAACAATAGCGAATTAGCCATTGCACTAAGAGAATATATGTTTTTTTGTAAAGTTAACATTGTCAGTGATTTAGAGAAGTATTAAAACTAATTAATTAAAATTATTGTGTTTTATTTCATGTTCCCATCGTATGTGAGTTGATAAATGAAACGAAAATT
The DNA here is from genome assembly GCA_963921935.1 of Galeruca laticollis. Lineage (NCBI taxonomy): Eukaryota > Metazoa > Arthropoda > Insecta > Coleoptera > Chrysomelidae > Galeruca > Galeruca laticollis. The sequence goes on along the minus strand of OY998179.1, from coordinate 141,473,566 downwards.
GTCAATGATTTTGTTTCATGTTTCCAAGTTGATAGAAGGAGATCACTAATTATTTTTTATGTATTGCTTTTGAAAATTACAATACTTTTTATATTGATGAAATATATTTGAGAATAATATTTCATATATATATGTGTGTGGGTCTTAGAATAAATAAAACATTTACATTTTAAATCAATATTTAACTTTAATGGATAGACATAATTATAACGGTATAGAGAAATTAGATTTTTCGTGGGAACACCGTTTATTAAATTGCTTTTTTCAGTGCGTAGGTTAAGAATAAATAAACCATTTCAAATCAACATTTAGATAGACGTAATTATAATGGTACAGAGTAGTTCGTTTTCTCGTGGGAACATCGTTTATTAAATTGCTTTTTTTTTAGTTTGTATGTTTGAGAATAAATAAAACATTTCAAATCAACATTTTAATAGATAGACGTAATTATAATGGTACAGAGTAGTTCGTTTTTTCGTGGGAACACCGTTTATTGCTTTTTTTCAATATTAGGAGAAGCTATTAAATTTTAATTTGTGTGGGTATCGTTGAGAGAACCACCTTGCAAATAGTGGGGGATATCGTTCCATATAAATTTGATATTTCACATCATACAAATCAGTTATCATTGAACAGTGATAGAATATTAAAATTAATCTGTGTGTTGTGTGAAGGCTACTCAGAAAAAAGTAAGTTTTTCATTTATTTCTTCAAATAACAAATCGTTCACTTTTGTTTTTTATGATATAAAGTTCCACTAAAAAGGTAGAGTTTATTAACACATATTTATTCTTTTGTAGATGGATCTACCTTCATTAAATTCAGTGTCGTTAATTACAGAGAAGAAGCCTATTATTAAACTTCAACATTTGACGCTTGGGGAAGCATACCCTATCTTAGGCGCAAAATTAGTTTCAAGCAAATTTGGTGGTGAAGTCATTTTGATAGAATTCGCAGACAATATCACATTCCTGCCCAAGAGAGTGACGGAACAGTACCGATGTCAACTTGATTATTTCAAAGCTCAAAAGCATTCTCTCATATTTAGAGGATTAATTGAAGTGGGCAGACCAAATCGTGCAATATCGTTTGAAATTGTTGAAAATTAGTTTTCGCTTGGTGAGTTTTTATTTATTATATATGTATATTATATATTTAAAGTGAAAAAATGGTGAATTTAATGAACAAAGCTGATCAAACGTTAACTTTCCTAAAAGAACATTATTCTAAACCGCTAGCTAATTCAATAATTAAATTAATAGACCGTCATGTTAGGAGATGTGTCTTGACTTTGGTTAAGTTCAAATTTTCCATTGGTGAGAAGAGAAAAATTCAATCAAAAATTGGGGAACTTAAGCGATTACGTCATCAAATTAATTCAATTACAAAAAAAAATATGGGTTATGGGTTGAGAAAACGAAGTGTAAAATGGTTAGATGTTGGGGTTATTTTTAATTGTAGAATTAGGACAGGGCTTATTGTAAATTTGAAACATAAAGTAATCGATGAATTTTTCAAAGATGCTTTTAATTTATTCAACGTTAAAATTTCACAAATATTGAAGGATCTAAAAATAATAAAAGTTAATACTACTCTCATTGGTGATTATATAAAGCAATCGAATGATCGGGAGGTGGTAAATCAAAAACATTTTAGTACACCCAATGCAATCATTGATGAGGGAACTGATTTAATAGAATGGTTTAAAAATAATGTCGTAGATCGTATTTTGAATAAAATGTCAGAGTTTCAAGAGAAACAGAGCGGTTGGGCATTAAGCAAAATCATTTCACTAGAGATAGCAATTAACAAATACGAAATGGGTAATGGTTCATCTTTCATTCGATTGCCTGAGCAGATACAGAAAAAACATGCATGCATCAACATCCAGAACAATGATGAAGCGTGTTTTTTCTGGAGCGTTGTTGCAGGTTTACACGCTCCCACAGGGCAGGTGAGCCGAACATCATCATATCCACACTATTCCACCGTTTTGAAAACTCGAGGCTTAGATATGCCAATGAAACTGCCTCAAATTAAGAAGTTTGAAACACTAAATGAAATTTCCATAAACGTTTATATGTTAGAGTACAATGAAACAGTGAACAAAACATTTTACACAGTATTGCCGGCAAGATTGACTAGGAAAAAATTAGACCGTCACGTCAACTTATTACTCATTCAAGATAAATACTTTCCGAAATTAAACGAATATGAAACAACGCCATCTCATAATGATTACAGTACTATTGTTGAGGTAAAATATCATTATTGTTGGGTTAAAGATTTATCGCGTTTAATTAGTTCACAGTTAAATAGAAACGATCATAAAAAATATGTTTGTGATAGATGTCTCAATTACTTTTCATTGCGTGAGAGACTGGATGATCATTCCGAACTTTGTGAGAATTTAAACAATGAAAAGATTTCATTTCCCAAATATGATTTTGTTGAGTTTAAGAATTATACATACAAGCAAAAATGTCCTTTTATTATTTATGCTGATTTTGAATCTCAATTGACACAATGTAATGAAATCATTTCTAAAACAACAAACAAATATCAACATCATAAAACTTACAGTGCAGGCTACTATATAAAATGTTCTTTTGACGATTCTCTATCGTTTTACAAAAGTTACAGAGGTGTGGATTGTATGGATTGGTTCGCTAACGAAATGACTGATATAGCTAAATTTGTAGATTCAAAAATTAAAATAATTGTACCAATGGTAGTCAAACCAAGAACTACTAATGATGCAACTGTTTGTCATATATGTGAAAAAAAGTTTAATAAAAAAGATATAGTTGTACGTGATCACAATCATTTTACGGGGGAGTTTCGAGGATTTGCGCACCAATCCTGCAATTTAAATTTTAGAAAACTGTTTGTTGTGCCGATTGTATTTCACAATTTGTCTGGTTATGATAGCCATTTTATCATAAGAGATATTGCCAAACGTGGTAGAGTCAGCCTTTTACCAATCAATAAGGAAAAATACATTTCATTCACACAATACGATTCGGAAACAAACATAAAATTCAGATTTATTGATTCGTTTCGTTTTTTGGGATCTAGTTTGGATGCTGTCGTTAAAACTTTGGACACCAATTATTTGAAAATTTTGAAAAAAGAAAACCATAATTTAACCAATATCCAATTTACATTATTGACACGTAAAGGTATCTTTCCTTATGACTATATTAATAACTTGGAAAAATTGAATGATGATAAATTACCACCGATTGAATGTTTTTATAATAAATTAAATGAAGCGAACGTAACTGATGATGATTATGCTCACGCTAAAAATGTTTGGCGGTCTTTCAATGTAAAAACACTTGGAGAATATAGCGATATATACATGCGCACCGATATTCTTCTTCTAGCAGATGTGTTTGAAAATTTTAGAGAGACAGCTTTAGCAACGTATGGTCTAGATCCTGGATGGTTCTACAGTATACCAGGATATGCGTGGAATGTGATGCTAAAGTTTACAAAATGTAAACTGCAAATTTTAAAAAATATTGATATGATAATGTTTATTGAAAAGGCTATTAGAGGAGGAATATCACAGTGTTGCAATAGGTACAGTGAAGCAAATAATAAATATATGTCTGAATATGATGTTGAGAAACCATCAATGTATATTCTCTATACAGATGTAAATAATTTGTATGGAAAAGCGATGTGTGAACATTTGCCCTTTGATGGCTTCGAGTGGATCGAAAATGATATGGAGAAATTTAACGACATCAATTTCATAAAATCCATCCCAGATGATAACCCCGAAGGCTATATTCTTCAAGTGGATTTGTTATATCCAGACAAGTTGCATAATCTACATAAAGACTTTCCTATGTGTCCCGAACACCACAAACCACCCGATTCAAAATTAACAAAATTAATGACTACCCTACACGATAAAAAAAGTTACACTTTACATTATAGAAATTTAAAGCAAGCCCTAGAACATGGACTAGTATTGGAAAAAGTTCACAAAGTTTTGAAATTCCAACAATCTGCATGGCTTCAACCCTACATCGAATTAAACAATCGATTGAGGACTTTAGCCACCAGCGACTTTGAGAAAGATTTGAGAAAACTAATGAATAATGCTGTGTTTGGGAAATGTATGGAATCCATCCGTAAACATAGAATTTGTAAATTGGTATCTACATATGAGGGTCGTTATGGTGCTAAAAATCTTATTGCTAGTCCGCGTTATCACAATAGAACAGTTTTCGATGATGGTGATCCACCTTTGATGGCAATCGAATTGAAAAAGTCTGAACTAATTTTCAATAAACCGATATACGTGGGTATGGTTATTCTTGACATCTCGAAAACTGTAATGTATGACTTCCATTACAATTTTATGCTTCCCACAATGGGAGTAGACAATTGTAAGTTGATGTACACCGACACTGATAGTTTTGTTTATCAACTTACTTGTGAAGATGCATACGAACAGTTAATTGACGCAAACATTGACAAATTTGATACATCAGATTATCCCATTAACAATATCTACAACATACCCCGAGTTAATAAAAAAATACTAGGTTTGATGAAAGATGAAGCTAATGGACAAATAATCACCCATTTTGTTGGTTTAAGGTCCAAAATGTATAGTTACAAAGTTCAGGGGGGCAAAGTTGTCAAAAAATCAAAGGGGATTAAAAAATGTGTTGTGAAAAATAAAATAATTTTCGATGATTATGTGGATTGTTTGAAAAATTGGAAACAGATGACAATTACTCAAAATACGATACGTTCCTTCGCTCATAATGTGTATAGCATTGAACAAACAAAAATCGCTTTGAGTCCTCACGATGATAAAAGGAAATTACTTCCCGATTCATTTGATACGCTTCCATGGGGACATTACAGTATTTTGGAATAATGTTTTTTGTTTTTAGATAAAAAATGTCTCCTACTCCCGAAACTGAAGATCGTGCCAAACGGCGTGTAAAATTTCTTAAGAAATCACGTAAATTAATCAGAGATTTTCGAAGTGCTGTTGCAATGATTAAAGTACCTCGATCACTATCTAAAAATGATTGTCGAAGAGTACTAAAACTCATATATACTGATTTTCCAATAGAAATTTTAAATGGATTAATTCTTCATTTCAATTTACCTACAGAACCTGAAGATTCTGACTATGATTCAGATGAAACTATTTTTGCTGACTTTTGAATACAACTTTGTAAAACCATTTTTCACTTTTCACATATATTTAAATATATAATAATATGAACTCAAATATAGTTTTATACTTTTATATTAAACTATTACATATTAAGTTATAGCATGTATTACTACTTTGTGAATTATGGCATTTGTTTGTAGTATTATTAATCTTTCATATTAATTTATAACATATATTACTATACTTTCATATTAAAATGTAACATATTGTTTTTTCCAATATAATTTTAGGATATTGCCTAAATATTTTTGTTAAATGAAACAATGTTTTTTTTTATGAGTAAAACATCAGGTTAATTTCCAAATAAAATCTTCTTCAATGTTCAATGATAGCTCAATTATATCAAGAATAAATAATTTTTCAAGTAAATGGATTAAGTTATAGCATATATTACTACTTTGTGAATTATGACATTCGTTTGTAGTATTATTACTCTTTCATATTAATTTATAACATATATTACTATACTTTCATATTAAAATGTAAAATATTGTTTTTTCCAATATAATTTTAGACTATTGCATAAATATTTCTGTTAATTGAAACAATGTTTTTTTTTATGAGTAAAACATCAGGTTAATTTCCAAATGAAATCTTCTTCAATGTTCAATGATAACTCAATTATATCAAGAATAAATAATTTTTCAAGTAAATGGATTTTTTTTTATTACCTAGTATCTACTCATCAGCTGAAAAATTACAGCATGGCATTCGATACTCTTTTATGTGGCATCAAGTATTACAGAATAAAAATGATTGGAAACTATGCTGCAAACACACAGCAATAAGCTGAATTTCTACTAAAGAAATGCCTCGTGTGTTTCCCTTTAGTCTACTAGTTTGATGACACACACACACACACACACATCATGGGTAACTGGAAACTTTGAACCTACTACACCACTGGAGGACCCTACAGAAATATACAACGTCTCCAACAATGGTTTTTTAAATACTACATTACCTTTGTAATTATTATATCAATAATAAATTATTTTTTTAAAGTGGATTTTTTTTTTATTAAAACACCCAATCTACTCATCAGCGGATATATTACATGAAGATTTAAATTTACGTTTAACAATTTTTGGTAAAATTTTAAATAATAAAACGAATATGAATGCTAATAATATACATAGAGTCATTGAAAATATATTATTAAGTTCATTTTTCATACTATGGAACATGCTGCTAGTGTTGGTTATATTGATCATGGTGAAAGCTTTGTAGGTTGAATTCTGTTTAATGGATATGTTGTTGTTTGCGGACATCTAAAGATATAATCTACAGCACTTGAAATCTCCTGTCGTCGAGCTCCGTTTTGTAATTCGTCTGGCACCCAATTTATTGTAAGCTTCTCCCACTTCTTTTGATCTGAGTCGGTAGTATCAGCAGCAGAAAGGCACAGGTTTGCAATTTGCTTCATAACCCTTCGTTTTTCTTCATAAAATATTACATCCTTATTCAATCGATCTATTTTTATAATAAACTCCTCAAATAGACGTCTATACTCAACTAATGACATACTACAACTGATTCGTTTACAGATATATTAGTGTCCTATATTTTGTGTATCTCCACACACACACACACACACAATAATGTCTCAACCTCCTAGTCGGACGGAACGGTTTTTTCTCATAAAGACCTGTGAAGAAATTTGTTATAAAACCCCTCACACCTCCCCATTAATCCATTAAATACTGTCTTTGTAATTATTATTTTTCTCACCCCCTGCGATAGCGCAACGGTTAGGGACTGTGTTAGGAACGAGAAAGTCGCTGTGTGTGTCGTGAGTTCGAATCTCACGGTCGACCATTTTTTCAATTTTATAAATTGGAAGTGTTGTGGTGGACCACGATTGACGTCACAGAAGATGGATGCCGTAGGGATTTTACTGACGTCACAGAAGATGCCGTCGCGACATTCGAATCACCCGCCAACGACACAACCCACCAAATTGGAAGTGCTACGTCACACATGTGGACCATGATTGACGTCACAGAAGATGGATGCCGTCACAGTCGCGACATTCGAAATACTCGCCAACGACCCGCCATTGACACAAGATGGATACGACACACGTAACACGTCCGCCATTGACACAAGATGGATGCCACTTCCGGTGCGCGCGCACAGTCAACGAAATCCAACATGGCCGACTTCCGTCCCAGAACCGGCTTAGTATATCTACTTGGTTATCACTGTAAATACTTTAGTCGTTTCCAAACTTTGTGCACTAACGCTCCTCTCATAATAAATCTCACCTCTACCGCCCCTCCACTATGAAAAAATGTATAAACAATAGGGATGTTGACTAATTTTTGGAATAGCTTTTATTCTAAAGATAGACTCTATATAAACACGAAAATGATAATTTTATAAGAGAAATATGACAAATGTCAATAAAAGAATACGTAAATAAGAATAGGTTTAAAAATTGCCGCTAAAACGCTTCATACTGCTTCGTGACGTCATCAAACTATAAACGAATTCCGCGTTCTGTGAAAGGTAACTGATCTTTTGAATTCTTATGAATTACTTGAATAAAAGTCGTCTTACAAATACTATGCAGTGCGGATGTGCAAAAGTACGTCAATCAGAACACTACAAAAACTTTCATAAACGTACCAACAAGTGCAAAAATTAGGAGAAAGACTTGCTAGTCGAGACCCAGTTTCATTGACAACAACAAGTACCAGTTATTTTTGTGAATTATTTTAATATAAGATGTAAGTTCTGATAAACTACAAAATATAAATTTGAAATCCTTTTAGATATTTTTACAAAATAAAAAGTCAATTATTCATTAGTTTATTAGTAGTTTGTTTGTTTGCAGAGCTAATTCCAAATTCTATTTCGGTGATATAGATGATAAGTAGTTCTAAATTTGTTAAAAGAGTATATAAAATGAGTAAGGTGTCTCTCTTCTTTGTTTTAGAGTGAATCAATGTAAAATTATAGGTACTTGCAAAGACATTTTCACATATTTAAGTTCTCCTACATAAAAATCCATGTTTCTAACAAAGAAACTTGCACCATCATAGAATCAATCTTCGGAAAGTTACAACTATTTCTTTTGATTCTTTTGATGGATCCAGTCTCCATTGTGATAAAAATCGTATATTATCAAGAGAAATAGTTCATACTTTTAACTTGATTATGAGAAATAGCTCAACTTGTTCGTGCAGTGACGCCATCGCGCTCTGATTGGTTTTCGCAATCACGAGATAATTGGTAATATATACATATAAATAGCAATTTGAATTAATTTTATTTATATGAAGACGAATAATTAGGTTCTGAAAATGTTAATTTGGGTTACAAGAAACTGTCTTTAATGTGTAACATGAATTTGTAACAACTGTTAACATCCCTATTCTTAAATAATTTCTTTACTAAAAAAATATTCACAAATCACAAAAATTGAAATAATGATCATTTTACAATCATTTATGTAAAAAAACAATTATACTCTCTATTTTACACCTGCATAAATTTTATTATCGACTAATGTGAGGCTTATTTCTTCATAATTCATAATTCGTTAAATCGTGGCTTATATGAATATAGAGCTCTTATTTCGGTTTCAACTATTAACCGTGCTCGATATTTTATTAAGATAGCTTATGTGGTTCGCGCATGTAGGGCATTGTACCCCCGAGGGGGGAGGGGGTACAATGTTGCAAGGGGCACATAGATACACTTATACAATAATCGATTGAATATATTCGAGTGATCACATCTCTAAAACGCCCATAGAAATGTTTGAACGAATCCTACTTGTTCGCGCCAACAGCCAGTCAGCCGTTGGCGCTCTAGAAGTCGTAACGTGTTTCAAGTGCGGTCAACTAGAAATAAACGTGAAATGTAAAAGTATTTTTCCGGTATTTTATACCATCTTGTGAAGATCTATATATACCAAAGGTGAGTTAGGGTGTCGAATATTATGGATTTACTATTTTTTTTCCAAATAAATGAGTTAGTTTTTTCAGTACAATTTGCATTTAAAAACATATCTGTTGGGGAACTTAGATATAGCAAAATACTGGGCACCTTGATACACATCAATGTGCCCCGTGTGTATTTTACTGTATCTAAGTAGCTCAACAGATTATACAAAATTATACAAAATAACTGACTGATTTATTTTGAAGAAACTCTAAATCCTTTTTATAAATCGTAAAATATTTTCAATTAAAATGATATATATTTTGTTGTAATCAGAAAATGGTGCGCACATGCAAGCCCAAAACTGAAAGACGTAGTTTAGATGAAGAGAGGATCAAGACCGCCGTATCTAAAGTTATTTCGAAGGTATCATCTCTTAGAAAAGCAGCCAAAAATATGGTATTAAACCTGGAACTCTGCAACATTATGTTGAAAAGTTTAAAAAAGTTGCTGAGGAAAACCAATCGTCACCTTCTAATTTGTATGGGTCAAAGTATACTGTTGCTCAATTATTTACGGTCCACCAACAGAAAATATTTTCAGAATATTTGTTAATTTGCAGTAAGATGCATTATGGGTTCTCCTTGCAGCCACTTTTGAGATTAGCTTATGAGTATGCAGACTATTTGGGACGCAAATATCCAGAATCATGGAAAAAGAATAAACGCGCTGGGGAAGATTGGGCAACAGGATTTAGAAACAGGAATCGAGAGCTCAGCCTAAGAAAGCCTGAAAATACAAGCGCCGCAAGACGTTTTGCATTTAATAAGACTGCAGTGGCTGAATTTTTTAACAATTATGAGCGTGTAATGTTACGCTATAATTTTACTTCTGACCGTCTAGTAAATTTGGATGAAACAGTCTTACCAACGCCTAAAGTTTTGGCTGAAAAAAAAACAGAGGCAAATAGCACAAATGGTGTCAGCTGAACGAGGAGAACTAGTAACGTTTTGTGGAATAGTCACAGCAACAGGTTCTGTTCTTCTTCCTGTCTATATTTTTCCTAGAATCCATTTCAAATACCAGTTTTTAAATGGAGCTCCCAAGGCAGTCTTGGTTTAGAAAACAGGAGCGGCTGGATGACAGCTGAATTGTATATACAAGTTCTTCAACACATTCAACGACACACATCATCTACTAAAGATAACCCAATTTTAATAATTTGTGACAACCACGAGTCACATATTTCTATTGAAGCTGTCAATTATTGCCGTGACAATAGGATTATCTATCTTTCTTGGCCACCACACACATCATACAAATTACAACCGCTGGATGTCAGCGTTTTTGGTCCATTTAAAAATAAACCATAAATAGTATTTTTTAATGGTTGGCACATTCGAAATATTGGTAAGACTTTATCTATATATACAATTTTTGGACACTTAACAGACTTGCATTCGGGGATGATGATTTTGCACCTATAGAAATTTTCAGTGAGAGTTCTCAAGAGGAATACAAAGAAAATAATCTGGAAATAGAAAGAGAGGAAGTAGATTTTGTGGAGCCGAAAGGAAGTCAAAATGATGAAATTATGGATGAATGCTGCAACAGAGACGAAGTAGAAACAGACCCTTTAAGTAACCAATAGAATTTTGATATTTCTGCGAATAGTACTCCATCTCTGAATGTTTCACCGCTTCTAAAGGGTGGACCAAGCTTTCAGACTAATGATAACACAGTGTCTCAAGCAGCTGTACGACCATATCCAAAGAAGGCTTTTATTGAAAAAAAAATCTAAGAAAGGAAGAGAAACAGGAAAATTCAGGATTTATACTAACACACCAGAAAAAATGGGTTAGAAATATTACACGAAGAAAAACAATGAAAACGAGAAGTTAAATTGATGTGGCAAAAAGCAAAGCCAATTACAGTAACTAAAAAACCTAAAAAAAGGAAAGTCTGTCTTCATTTCAAGCCAATCTCAGATTCGGATTACAGCGAGGATGACTTATTGAAATTAAGTGATGATGATAATGGTGATGATGAAGAGCCTGAAAATATAAATATTGGGGATTTCCTTCTTATTAAGTTTGAAAAGAAAAACTCTGTAGTTCATTATGTAGCCAAAGTCATTACTAAATACAGTTTGACTGAATACCTAGTGTTATATCTAAGAAAAAATCCAAGTTCTTATATTTTTGTTTTTCCTAATGTAGACGACCAGGCCAACGTTGATTTTAGAGATGTTGTTTTACGCTTGCCAAGACCAAATTTTAGGAAAGGTACAACTCGAACATCTTCTATGTATACTTTTTCAGTTAATTTAAATGAATACAATGTGCAATAGAAGCGTTCTTAATAATATTATTTAATTCTACAATTTGGTTTACTTATTAGAGTTATTTTACGATTGTTTTTGTTTTGATTCGGTACTGAGCTTTATTTGTTTAATAAGGCAATCTTGTTCGGAAGAATAAATATACTATTAATTGTTAATTTGGTTAAGTTACAAGTATTTTGTAAGACTGGTTACAATATTTTTACGATAATAAAGTATTATTTTCATGAAAGTGTTATAATTTAACCAATTTCGTATAATCTCCACATTGTATTAAATTGCCCCATGTGATGTATCTAAGTACCCCGTTGGTGGGGCAGAATGATTCAAAATCCATTTTTCAAAAAACACGTACTAATTCTTTTCTTTCACATCTTAAACTGTTTTTATCCTTGACATTATAGTATTTATACATTTAGCTGAATGCTGACTGGAACATTAATCATAAATGTGACATTCATCAACATATTATTTGACTTTAAATTTTTATGCTTCAATTTATCCCACCTCCCCTTATACCATTTCAAAAAGTGAGAGAAATTTTTAGCTTCTTGCTTGCTTACTTTCTTTCGTGGGTCATTCGGATTCAATTGATCTTTTAGTGTGCCATCACAAGAGAGTTCCTTCAATTTTTCCTGTCCATTGATTGTCAGATCAAAATCATAATCAATAACTAACGCGAAAATCAAGCAAGGCACTCGAAAGGCTTATAGTGCAGGCGCCAGGAAACATTTCGTATGCAAAAACCGTTGACCGGATTCTAATTGATGATTTGAATTAAGAAAAACTTAAAATATGAGATCGTGGAGGTTGCCGGAAGAAGTTATGTTCACATTTTTGTAGTGAAAATATATGTAGCTGCGTTGAGCGATTTTTGGTAGGGGAAAATGTTATAGATTCGCGTTACCGACTACCTCTATATGCTCATGACGTATTGCGGTTTGTATTGAGCGATATATTGGTAACCGCAATTCACTTCTTGCAGATGCAGTGATCGGTGTTTTCGATAATCATTATTTGAATTGATTTATTGTAGAATCACTGTGCGGTACAATAGGGGGTACTCAATAAACTTGTATATTTGTGCAGATAAATAAATGATAAAAGCGAAGCATTTATAATCGAATCGATTTCCAACATTGTTGTTGTTTTCTCTTTGAAACATTCCATATTATTTATTTTATCTAATATTTGATATTTGCAAAATTTGAAATTCAATGAAATTTTATAGCAAATTTAAATTATCAAAATTATTGGCTTAAATTGCCAGAAATAAAAAATATGTCTTGTTATTTTTCCCAAATTATGGTTTATAAACTTATATCATTTAATTTCATTATTAGAAGTTCACAAAGAAGTATTGACATATAAATCATACTGTAATTGATTTGAAAATTTAAAAAAGATCACAGCTATTCTATTGTTATGAGTTTCCACTGCTGTCGGCAGTCCTTATAACTGCCCATTTTCGATAAAGGTGGGATTTTTTCAATTACAGCGTGCCAATATTGTGTTAACACGAAAAAAGTTATTATAAAACTTGTAGAGCTGCAAATTCTCTACAAAATTGGTGTATATTTTGTTCTGCAAAATCCACAGTTTACGAGCTACAACGCGATGAACGCGTCAGCGCCAAGAGACATTCCGTTTGCAAAAACCGTTGACCACATTCTGATGGATGATTTAAGTTGAGAAGGACTAGAAAATGGTATCGTGGAGGTTGCCAGACGGAAGTAGTAAATTTTTTTCGCTGTAGCTGTGAAAAAAAACGTTGTTGTTGACTATTCAAAGCTTGTTTGGGTAAGGCATGGAATGACAAACTGCATGATCATAATTCAATTTCAATTTAATCATTGTAAACAAAAATACTAATAATGTTACGTCAATTTTGAGTGCTGCACGTTAAACAGTTATTAAATAGGAAAACATAGAATATAAAAACGCAATATTAATACTTAACTCAACTTAATAATAAAAAAAATATTATTTATTTCTAACTCTTGCAAGAGATTATGGATGCTTGGAGATGATAGGACCCCCTAAATAATTATCTCTCCCCAAGTATCCAGCATATAAATTATTTATTAAGTATTTAATTCATATAATTAGGTAAATTAATTGAAGAAATGCGTGTTGCGAGAAGTTTAGAAAATATCCAACGTTCATAAAAAAACATTGTTTGAAATTATTATAAGTGAAATTTCCCACGATGGGGTCCTTATCGTTAAATTGCTAACGAAGACGTTAGGATAGCCTCCATGAGTTGCACTGGAAAACATCTGCATATTTTGACTCCGGACTACTTTTCATCAATTAGTCTAATAGTAGTTTCAATAGGTCCAAATTCATATCATAATTTAACCTTGTAATCACCCATGAATAAAAACGCCCGGAGAATGAAAAATGCATTGTACTAACCTTCAAGTTAAAATTCACAAATACTGACCTCTCGCACAGTAAACCTTATTGCCAGAAACGTTTGCTGTAGTTCTTCTGTAACGCCAACCAGTTACATCCGTATACACGTGTACAAAATTGCAAAATCCCAAATTACACAATTTAAATAAAATATTTAATAGATCTGCCTACAGCAATCAAACTTAATTATTAAAAATATTTCTTTACCGGTTGTAGGAGAACTAACAATCAATTCGCTTAACACAAAACCCACATTTCAATTCTTAACTCGTAGTGGCTTTACGCATGTTTTTATTGATAAGGTATTTGTAAAACACAACTAGTTTATTTTTTCTTCTATTGATATGAATTATACCAAATGTCCTAATTAATTAAATGAAAGTGATAGAATGTATTTTTGATATACTTAAATTTATTAATGTGAGATTATGGAATTATTACTAAACATGAAACATGTTACTTCGTAACAATAACTAATGTGTGTGTGTGTGTGAGAGACAAAGATGGCACGGAAATTACTCCATTCGCTACAAGATTTTGAAAATTGCTTTTTTTAATTCAGATACTAACATTGCACTCCTTCAAGAAATTTATCAATAAATCATAAACTGTTCTTTTATCACTACTTAGGACATGACTAATATTTAGAGGAAGGTTATAGTTTAGTTGCATAAGCGACTTAATTAAACATTCAGATCTAACGACGTTATTAAGGCAACCAAAAAAGATGTGATTCAGATCACAATAAGAATTCTGGTTACAGTTACAGGATGATGATCTGATAATGCCAAGTTTTGCAAGGTGTGCAGAAAATCTCCCGTGATTGGTTTTAAGTCTAAAAATAGTTGATGAATAGAATTTGGGTGTTGTATACTTGAATATATATTCGGGAGATGGGGATAATGTGGGATACATTTTAAAATACTGGTTTGTAGAGGATCTAGATGTATTTATCCACTCTTGTTTCCATTTTTAGCAATTCCATGCCTTATCGTGTTGTTTATATCTGCTGATGTGAAAATATTGCAAACCTGTCCATTTATAACTGCATCCTTCGCTAACAGGTCGGCCCTTTCGTTCCCAGTTATATTACTATGGCCCTTAACCCAAATAAATGTAACATTTAATTCCAAAAGCATAGATTTGATACTACATAGTACATCACAACCAATACCTCTGATAGGAGTAGATTTTATTGAATCGATAACAGATTTAGGGTCAGAAAGAATTACCGCACTATATAATTGGTTTGTAATCAACCAATTGAGGCTTTTCTGTATAGCTACAAGTTCTGCTGTATATATGCTACATATATCGGGTAATTTGTAACCACTTGTTAGGTCCAAAGGCTGGATAAAAAACCCTCACCCTACCACATCTTTCGTCTTAGATCCATCTGTATATATGAATATACTATTAACATAGCCTGATAATATTGATTTCAGAAGGCCTACATGGATTTTAGAGGAAGTTGAATACTTGGGAATTATGACTTTTTGACTCGTAATAAAAGCTCTAAACTGCACACGAAATGCTGGGATGAGTTTGTCTTTTTTGTAGATATTAGTGTAATTCATAGTTTCAGTTAAAGCCTTCACAAGGGGAGGTGTATTTTTCAGTTTCCAGTACTGATTTGTTAAATCTTCTGCCGCGATCTCACTCAACCTGTTGATCATGCGCGATTCTCGAAATCTAAGTTTTATTAAATATTTTTGAGACAGATAATCCCGGCTTAATCCCAAAGGAAGTTCATTACATTCTGCCAATATAGCATAAACATGTGTGGACTTCATCCCACCAACACACGATCAATTTTCTTTGAATTGAAATTGGAAGTAGAACCATATAAACAACATCCATAATCAATTATTGATCTCACATAAGCTCTGTAAAATAAAATTGCAGTACTCTGTAAAATACTTTGAGAAGTTCTTTTACTTAAGCCTACGTTAATCATATTTTGTTGAAGAATGTTGAAATTCACAGAGTCATAAGCTCCATTTATATCAAGAAATAGATATACTAAATACTTGTTCATTGAAAATGAAATCTGAACCTCATTAACCAGATGTGTAACCGCATCTATTGTTCCGTAGCCTCTTCTGTAACCATACTGTGCAAGTGGCAGAATCGAGTTTTTTTCGATATACCATTCTAGTCTTGCTTTGATCATACGTTCAAATGGTTTTGAGATACACGACATCAAGGATATAGGACGATAAGATGAGGGTAGGTCCCTGTCTTTTTGTGGATTTAAAAGAAGACATATAGTTACTTGTTTTAATTGATCAACATAATTCCCATTAACCCACCAATCATTATAAATTTGTAATAAAATAGTTTTAGCTGTTTGAGGTAACTTATTATTTAAATCATAAGTAATGAAATCAGCTCCAGGTGCTGTACATCTAGAGTTTTTGATAGCAGCTTCTAATTCTGTTGCAACAAAGGGGACATCCATATGGGGATTGATTATATCATTGCTGTTTTCTTCAAATAAATTTGGTACAAAATCTGGAACTATGATGTCAAAAATTTGGTTTATCAAAGATTCGTGTATTTGTTGTTTTTTATATGTGAAATTTTTAATTGAAATTTTTTTTATAAATGTCCAAATTTTTGAAATAGGAGTGTTTTTATTCAGCTGATTAATGAAATTTTTCCAACATTGTTGTTGCTTTTGTTTGAATATAAGTTTAGCACTTGCCTGAACATGTTTAAAGTTTAAGTAGTTACGTGAGTTTGATTGAGTTTTATATGCCTGAACAGCATTTTTGCGCTCTACTACAATTTGATTGCATTCATTATCCCACCAAATGGAATTTGGTCTTTTTTGTTACCTGCATTGCGTGATTTCATAGATCTATCAGCCGCATTATTTATGATGTTTAAGAGTGATTCAAAGGAATCAACTTTTACCTGGGTCATATCATTCTAAATTAAATATTGAAAAAGCTCACAGTCTCCAGTAGACTCTATCCACTTTCTTGAAGGGATAGTATTTGATGGAACATAATTACGGGATATTGTTGTGTGGAGAGGTAAATGATGGGATCCTAAGGTATCGTCTAATACATTCCATTCTGCTAGACTTAGAGGTTTATTGTTGTAATAAAAGTGAGGTCAACTGTCTCGATCCTTACTTCGTGAAATCTACTCATGTCGGTGCTTTAAATGAAACTCACTGTTTCTAGCTAATTCCACAATATAATGAAACTTGTTGATAATTCTAAAAAATTGATAATTGTTTCGATAAATCAATATCATCTGACAAAATATTGTGGAATTAGCTAGAAACAGTGAGTTTCCTTTGAAACACTAAAAATGAGGTCAATTGCTGAGAGTCTTTCATTTGGTCTGCTTATCTTAGTTGGCCTTCCATCATTTAAAACTTTTAAATCGGTTCCATCAATTACCTTTACTATTATTATTTGTAGAACCCCAGCAACTATGATGAGAACTGAAATCCCCACAGACAAGAGCATCCCCTTGTATCTTAGCGAAAATATTAGACCAGTCAGTTGAAGTAGCTTGAACGTTATGAGGTTTGTAAATACAAATAACATGTATTTTGAGATCCAAAAGTTTAATTGAACAGATTTCTATTTTAATATTGAAATTATTTCTGAATTTAAATTCCGAAAAACATAAGTTGTCTTTGATGAGTATATCAACACCACCGTATCCATCCAATCTATCTTCGTGAACAAAATTATATCCACCTAAATTGACCTTTTCCTTGGAGAAAGCCAAGTTTCATTCAATGTTATTATATCAAATTTATATTTGGAGTTATTTAGGAAATTTTTAAGGTTAGGCATATTTTTAATAAATGAGTTACAATTCCATTGCAAAACCTGAATATTAATTTTGATTAAATGCAATACTTTCTCTTAACCTCAATCGTTTAAAAAACGGGTGCTTGGAAAATAAACTAACTCTAAATGCGAATAAATGCATGTAGTGACTTACACTCTGAAGACTAATTATTGTATTTATTACTCCATAAATGACATTGTGTTTGACCGGACCGTCGTTCAGTTATCGTAGACTAAGGGGTAACATTTGATGGTTTTCTATATCATTGTACAGTTATACTGATCTTAATTGGAAAAATGATATCCAGGATATCACCATAAGGCTAATAATATCTAAGCTTCAATATTTGTAATATCACATCTTCTTCTTTTTTCTATTAACATATATCAAGTCAATCACAAGTTAGGTCACTTCTTGGTCTAGCCAAAAATAACTACTAAACGTAAAACTTAACACCTTCCCTAATTGATGTATTGGTTAGACAACTTCTCAAACTCAACAATATTGGTTTGAATGAGGCTTTTGTCATCAAGTCGTCAATCTGGTTACTACCTTCAACTTTCTGAACAACTATTTCACCTTCTATGACCAATTCTCGAACGAAGAAATGTTTAATTCGAATATGTTTTGTGCACTTGTGGGATTGTAGATTCTGTGATAGTTTTATAGCGGTTTCATTGTTAACCTATAGGATAGGTAGATTTTATAAATTCTGCTATACACGTATAAAGAGTTTTCAACCAAATTAATTCGCTCGCACATTCGCCAGTAGCTACAATTCCTACCTTTGTTGTGGAAATTGCCACAGAACTTTGTCTTTGACTGCTCCATGAGACTGCTCCTCCACTGTACATATAAAGTACTGCCGATGTTGAACGTCCAGTATTTAAATCACTCCCATGACTTGCGTCACTAAAGCCTTGTAAGTATCATGTCTAATTATACTTGTAATTTATATCTTTACCTAGAGTGCCTTTGACATGTCTGCAAATCCTTTCAACTCGCATGTAGTCATGTCGGCTTGGATTACTGAATACGCTAAATCAGGTCGGCTTTCTACCAATAAATACATAATGCCCTTACGACTTCTCTGTAAGAGAATTGTATACCATCTTCCTTATCTTTTCCTGACTCAACAGTTTCGTTAACTATTGGTGTTTACAACGGTTTACAATCTTGCATATTTCTACTAATTTCTGAGAGTAGGATTTATGACAAATTTTAATGGAATGATTTGGATTTCTCTCTATTTTAAGTCCCAAAAAATAAGATGCGGGTTTAATAGTAAGATTAAACTCTGTTTGTTGATCTTCTAAGAATTTATTCTTCACCTTATATTATATGATGCCATAAGCCCGTCATCCACAAATAAACACAAAATAATCATATAACTCCAATATTCGTGTCTTTTTATAAACAAGCAAAGTTCTGCTACGCCAACAACGTGGCGCCTGTTTTGATCTATAAAGATTTTTCATCAAACGGCAATTGATTACTGGTTCTTTCTTCATAACCTTCTGGCTGTTTCGTGAATATTTCTTAAATAAAGAACCGTAGTATAGAAATGCTGTTGTTATATCAAATTGCGTTAGTGTCACGTTTTATTTGCAGTCACACTTATCATAGACCGTATTGAAGATATTTTTGTAACACAGCTAAATGTTTGGTCCACATCTTCACTTGGTTTTTGTGAAAATCCTTTCACAAATAACATTGCTTTGTACTTTTTGACAGAGCCATCTGCGATTGTTTTCATCTTATAAACCGACTTATAAAGTATAGCTTTTCTTCCTTCTGGTACTTTTTCCAAGACCCATGATATTTTCAATCTATGAGCGTCCATTTCCCTATCCATAGCTAGTAACCGTTGGTCTCTATCATTCATTTGAATAGCTTCTTTTTAACTAGACGGTTCTATAGTTTCAAGTATATTCGTAGCAACTATCATTACTGTCATATCTCGTAAATCTTTTTCAGTGGATAACTCATTATCAAAACCATGTGAAGTTGTAGTTGTATCCTCATCATCTTCTTCTTGACAACTTTCTTCTTTTGCATCAAAACATGATTGTTTCGAATTACTTTCCATACCTTCATGGTTTAAGAGCGTATAGTCATCTTCTTTCATGTCTTTAAAGCTTTCTTTCAAAGTGTTAGAAAGTAATATGATGGTTGTAACCTTGAAAACTTTTTCTCGTCAAAAACGATGTTTCTGGATATTATTAACATCTTTGTTTCTGGACATCAAATTCTGTAACCATCGTTATTGTTATATCCAACTAGAACGCCTTTGACAGCTTTCTTATCTAGCTGTCTTCTCCTTGGTTTGAGAATGTGGAAATAATAATCTTATGAATAACAGCTTAACTAGTACATATATCTGGAACTGTAACCCAAAAAGTACATACAAAATTGCTGTTTCAAGTTAATGCTGAAGA
The DNA here is from genome assembly GCA_963921935.1 of Galeruca laticollis. Taxonomy (NCBI): domain Eukaryota; kingdom Metazoa; phylum Arthropoda; class Insecta; order Coleoptera; family Chrysomelidae; genus Galeruca; species Galeruca laticollis. The sequence goes on along the minus strand of OY998179.1, from coordinate 141,453,444 downwards.
ATTAGTCACGCGCCTACTCCTAGAGTATATCACAGTGAAATACTTACTACTACAACATACTTTTAAAACTAACCAATACATATTACCTACCTTCAAATCTTTCAAAGTCAAACTGGTCCTCCACAAAATTGAAATCATGTTTTAAAATTAAATGCTGTCGCAGATTCTTAATGCTTTTAAAAGATAGCTCACATCCTTCAAAACATTTAAACAAGGCCTCGTCAAAGTAAATATCTAAAACAACACCAAATTATTTAAAATTATTCAATAAAAACCGAGGATTTAGTTAGATACCTGTGGGATTATTAACTTTTATACTGTCAGTCTGATACTTTCTCTCGTGTTTATTTAGATTTCCTGTTGTCGAAAACACTTTTTCACACACGCAACACATTTAATTTGAAGAAGTAGACATAATTTTTTTTAATTAAGTCGATTCACCAGCCTACAAATGTCCAAAACTATGAGATACGAAGATGCCAAAAAATAATTGGTCCTGGTACTGGCTTTCTCTTCACTATAACCAAAAGTAAGCATAAGCCAAAAAATGAGTAACACACAGTATTCAACAAAACATAGATACCTTTTATATACGCAACGTATATAATCTTTTTGAATTAACCCAACTTCATAGATAACCTTTATTTATATTAGGCAATCCAAACCACGTGACTTTTTAGCTGTCAATATGGTGACGACGGTCAAACATTTGATTCAGTGCATTCATTTATGTTTATAAAGTTTTATAGTTATGAAACAGTTCACTTTGTATTTTGTGGGGTTTTAAGGTGTTTTGTAGTGTTTGAGAAGGACAATTTTCCTATTTCAAGATGTAGAGTGCTTATTTTAAATCGTTATTAGTGTAAAATCCAGATGTAGGAGAAACATAAATAGTTTAGCTGTGGTTTAGCTAATAGATATATTATGTGTAACTTTCTGCTATTAAATCAGTGTTGTATTTTATTTTTTGTAAATAAATGTAGAACTATGTTAGCCTTTCATTAATTGTAAGGAATTATATATGTATTTGGAGTTATGGAATGAGTTTATAAATGATTGTTTTTTGTCGACGTTGTCTTGTGAAATTGTTTCTATGACCTTAGGGGTTTTATTTTCTAGTTTTTTTTTGGTTTTGGAAAAAATAAACTGTAGGGTTTTGTTTTTTTATTGTCCCTTAAGTGTGTGACATTTAATGCATTATAAAAACAATTATTTTACACTGCAAAATATAAATTTTATTTCATTTTGATATGTGTACATTACAATAGATATTTCTAATATTAACATGAGTAAAATCAATAAACTTCAGCCTCATTGTTCAACGATTTTGATCTTATTGACAAAGCTATGTAAGAATATATTACTATAGCACTTAGTACATAAACGTTATACGTATTATGAAGAGACAAGCATTATTACTAATTTAAGTAAAAATCAAAATAAAACAATCATTAAATGTTGAGAAGTAATAAAAGTTTCAAAGTAATATTTACTAAATGTTTAGCTTCAAAACTAAAACATAAATACTTAAGCATCATAGACACCACCGTCTCCATAAATTCAATTTGATCAACCTGGAACTGTTGAGGCATTTCATCAATATCCATGACCTGTTGATAAAGTAATTAATTATAACAATTTTCAGCAACTATCAATACATAACTTAACAGTGCTATTACTAAAAACTAACATTCTTTTTATCAAAATAAAGTGTTCAAAACATGCTCATCGAGTATCTTTTCTTGACCAGGACGATCAGTTACACATATCCCAATCAATTGTCATTTAGCTTTTGAGACAATTTACATAAAAAAGGACCACTATTAATTATTTTTTACCTTAGTGTCAGTCAGTTTTGTCCTTTTATCTCTGCGATTCTTTCGGTCAACATCTGCAGTCCTTTTTTTACTTTCTGAGACACATGTCCCATATGTTGAGATGGTACGAAGTCAGGGTGTTCTTCATCTTCGAGGACAGCAAGTTTACCTAAAATGAGTTAATACCTACTTGAGTACTTCTTCTTCTTCTTCTTTTCTAAATCCTTTTGCCCTTTCAGGCGTCGGATGTGGATTCCGTGTCCTGTACCCATTTCTTCCATGCCTTTCTGTCTCTTGCTAGATTTTTCATTTCTGCTATGGTCTTTCCTCTTTCTAAACCTATCTCTTGTATTTGGTCTAACCATTTCCTTCTAGGCCTACCCCTTTGTTTTTTGATCGGCTTTCCAATCTCCATTATTTTCCTAGTTCATCTATTTTGTTCCATTCTTACCATATGACCATACCAGCTAAGTTGTCTCTTTTTTATTTTACCAATTATCGCTTCCTGCTTAGTTGTCTCTCTAATAACGTCATTTCTAATCCTATCCCATTTAGTTTTCCCTGAAATTCTTCTTAGATGCTTCATTTCTATGGCATTTATTTTAGTTTCGTCCTTTTTTCGCACAGTCCAATTTTCACTTGCGTATATTATTGTAGGAACTGTTATCATATTATGAATTTTCATTTTTACTTCTAAGTCTATATCTTTATGTCCAAGAATTGTTTTATTTAGAGAGTAGTATATTTTTGTTGATTTATTTGCTCTGTTTGTTATTTCTGCATCTATTTTTCCATCTGCTGTTACTATACTTCCTAAATATTCAAATGTTGTTACTCTTTCTAGAGTCTGGTTTTTGCATTTAATATCTCTATTATTTTGATCACCTGGTTGTTTTTCATTTATTATCATCACTTTTGTTTTATTTATGTTCACCTCCATATTCATGTTCTCTACTTCTTTAGTCCAAATATTCACTAGTCTTTGCATTTTGTTCTTTGTATTCGCCACTAAAACCACATCATCTGCATATAGTAGACTACTCAGTTTTATTGGTTCTAAATTTCTGTGTCCAATTATAGTATTCAGCTGCTCATACTTTTCTTTGATTCGTTTCACAATCTTATCCATGATTATTATAAACAGTAGTGGGCTTAAACTGTCTCCTTGTTTTATTCCTTTACACATTTTGAATTCTTCAGACCTTTGGCCTGCAATCTGTACCTTGGCTCTAACTGTCTCGTATACACTTTTAATTATATTTATTAAGGTGGGTGGTACTTCCATTTCCTCCAGGGTTCTCCATACTTCTCTTCTATCTACTGTATCAAAGGCTGCTTTTAGATCTATAAATGTAAGGTACATTTCTTCTCCCTCTTCTATTTTTCTTTCGATTATATTCCTTAGTATATAGATATTGTCATTTGTTTGTCTTTCAGGTCTAAAAGCTCCCTGTTCTTCTCCTAATTTTGGTTCTACATATTCTCTTAATCTTTTTTCTATTATTTTTGTGTACACTTTATAGCTAGTTTGGGCCAAACATATTGCTCTGTAATTCTCACATTGTGTCTGTTCTCCCTTTTTATAGATGGGTACTATTAAGTTATTTTCCCATTCCCTTGGAATTTTTTGTTGTACCCAGGCTTCTTTGCATACATTCCATATCCATTCTTTTCCTCTTTCTCCTAATGACTTAATCATCTCTGGCGCTATCTCATCTTCTCCGCTAGCCTTGCCTATTTTGATTTTTTGTATTACTTGATCTATTTCTTCTTTATGGATTCCTTGTATTTGGTCAATTTCCTCTTCTGCGGTTGTTATACTCTCTTCCGGTGTTAATGTATGGAATTGTTCTGTATAGTATTCCTTCCATGTTTTCAATACCTCTTCCATTTCCGTTTGTACTTGTCCTTGTCGATTTTTTATTGCTCTAATATCTTTATATTTATTTCCTCTCAATCTTTTTATTCTTGTCCAAAATTTCTTGTTATCCATCTTATGTAGATCTGTTATTTCTTCTCCGAATTTCTTCCATGACTCACGTTTTGATTTTTTGACGGCTCTTTTTACAATAGTTTTCTTCCTGTCATATTCTTCTTTGTCCACATGTGATTTTGATGTGATATATTTTTTCCATGCCGTTTTCTTTTCTTTGACCGCTATTTTAATTTCGTTATTCCACCAGTTAGTCCTTTTTATATTCTTATTATATTTAATTTTTCCACATATCTTCTCTGTTGCTGTTAATAGCGTTTCTTTAAAGGCGACCCATCGTTCTTCAAGTGTCCAGTCTGTTTTTTCTTTTTCTAGTGTATAGAATTCTTTATTCGTCTCATTTTGGTATTTTTTCTCGATATCTTTATTTTTGAGTTTATGTGTTGCTAGTTTACTGTAGTCTGTAGTAAATTCTTTCCTGAGTAATTTTACTAGACAAGTTGTCACTACTAATCTGTGGTTAGATCCAATTTCTGCTTCTTTCTTTGTTTCAATTTTTTGCATTACTTCTGTTAGGTTTTGTGTATATGTTATGTAGTCTATCAGGCTTTTAGCGTTTCTTCCTTCTGCCACAAACGTATATTTATCATTTAGTTGTTGTTCCCACATCGTATTTCCTATTATTAGATCATTCCTTCTGCAAAAATCTATCATTTTTACTCCATTTCTGTTGATTATGTCTTCTCCATGTTTTCCCATACAACCCATTCCTCTATTGTAATCATTTCCTACCCTGCTATTCCAATCTCCCATTATTATTGTCTTTTCGTTTTCCTCCCTTACTTCATCTAATACTCTTTGCAATTGAATATAAAATTCTAAAATTTCTTCCTCTGCCGTTCCTTCTACTGGCCCATATAATTGTATAAAATTGATTATTTCTTCTAATTTTATACTAATAACTATTATTCTCGAGTCGACTGCCTTAAATTGTATTACCTTTTGTTTTATTTCTTCTGTAACAATTATTCCTACACCCTCCTTTGCCCTTTGTTCTGGTTTTACTCCTGAATAATATAATGTGTGCTTTGTTGTTAGTTGCGAACATCCTTTGCCTTTTTTCTTCGTTTCACTTAGTCCTAGAATTTGAATATTATTGTTTTCCATTTCTTCAGTTAATTCCAATTCTTTCCCTGTTAATGTGTTTATATTCCATATACCTACGCCCACCTGTAATTTTTCCATGTTTTGAGGTCCGTGTTTTTTATTATTACTCTGTTGATGATAATCTTCCTTTAATTTGTTATGCTTGTTACTTGTTATTCTTCTGCTTTGTATTTTGTTATTTAATTTACCGTTATCATATCCCTTGTTCTCAGCTTGAGTCATTACCTGTGTATTATCTTTAAGTGTATTGTTTATTAGTTTTTTTGGTTCTGCTCTCTAGTCATCAATTGTAATTCCTCTGAATCTTCATTCCATTTCCAAACTATTCCGTTTACTATCAATTTTTTGTATCCTACTTTTGTATTTTTTCCCTTTTCTTTTTCTTCTTTGGCCTTTCTTCTAATTGTTTTTTGTATCTCTAATTCTTTTTTGGTAAGGTCCGACTCAATATAAATATGTTCCTGAGAATTTCTCAGTCTACTTTTGCTTCTTAGAATGTCCATTTTATCTGCAAAACTTTCCATTTCCATCAAGCAAACCTTTTCACTTAGTTTTTGGGCGCTTCTTATTTTGACATCTATTTGCAGTCCTTTAGTTATGAAGTTTTCCATAGTTGTCTTTAGTATCCTATCATCTTTTGTATTCAATTCTAATCCAGTGATGACCAAATTTTTCTTTTTAGTTATTTTTTCTAGATATTCCACTTTGTTATTTAGTGTTTTTATTTCGTTCTTGAGTTCCTGGTTTTCTTGCTTTATTTCTAGTAGCTGTTTGTTGTTCTCGCTTTTCTTGACCAGGACGATCAGTTACACATATCCCAATCAATTGTCATTTAGCTTTTGAGACAATTTACATAAAAAAGGACCACTATTAATTATTTTTTACCTTAGTGTCAGTCAGTTTTGTCCTTTTATCTCTGCGATTCTTTCGGTCAACATCTGCAGTCCTTTTTTTACTTTCTGAGACACATGTCTCATATGTTGAGATGGTACGAAGTCAGGGTGTTCTTCATCTTCGAGGACAGCAAGTTTACCTAAAATGAGTTAATACCTACTTGAGTACAAACTACGTAAACTAGGAGCTAGTAGAGTTGATATATTTGATAAGAAGCCTACCAGTTATAAAGTGTCTACAGCAAACTTTCTGGGGTTTCAATATAGATTCGGTCTAATCGTCTCTCTTTATTGCTGCAATCCATGTCACAGATATCCATGCAGCCCTGCGAAGTTTGGTCAAAACGTTTTTCTTCCTTAGAAACCTGTGTTTTGTCTCTGCGGGAACAAAACGAAACTTCATCACGATTAGAACAGCTTCCACAACCAACAATACATATCGAAGACAAACACTACACTATTTAAAAACCACAATTTACAGCCAAGAAACAGAATGAAAATCGATTTAACGTGGGTTAAAAAATCACACTCTACAGTAACTTTGTTATTTATTTGACCGTCACCGCCATATTGAATTTATTTTGACAGGTCGTTGGATTGCCTAATATCTTCAACAAAGAAAACCAATAGTGTTCTGTGCCCAAAGCATTGCAATTATCGGCAACAGTGTATTCCATTTGGGGCTACAATTAAGGCCGATTTATAAACTTGCAGTTGCCGTTTCCGTTGAAAGTTAAACAGCTACTTTCACATTTGCGCATTTATATTCTCCGTTGCTGTTACCGTTCGCCGTTGAGCGTGACGTTCCTTGACGTTCAGACATAACGAAGTTTTGCAGTTCGCTGTTCGTGCCTGGTCGTTTGGCAAGAATCGAGTTTAGTGAGTTTAACATAATCTTAAATATGTTATTAAAACCTGGGTAGCTGATTTACGTTGATTAAGATTTATTTTTATTGATTTGATGATTTGTGCTTTGTGAAGAATGAATTTCGATATGGATGACAGTAATGTTCTTCATTTCATTGACTCAAGAAATCATTGTAGAAGTGGAAAGAGGTAATAAAAATAAATATTATCTACCCTGAACCCAACGGCGGTGAACATCAAACGTCAGGTTTATAAATTGACACTAACAACGGCAACTGCAACGTCAAACAGCAACGGGAGCGGGAACGGCGACGGCAACTGCAAGTTTATAAATAGACCTTTAGTCGCAGTTAAAAACCTGTGATTCACTATAACTTGATAAAATGCACTAAATCAACAGCCGCGCTTCAGACAAATACTTTACAGAATTACAGATCGCGCGGTACCTAACACTGCAGTTGCTTCGCTTTAAATTCAAGAGATGGCGCAAGCATGCCCTTTTTTTACATTTGATGCCTGTTACAATTGATACCGGTCCCCCCTACATAGCTTCCGAACACTTAAAAAATGTGTAAAATCTGATGCGATATTATAGTATGGTAATTCATGGCCAAAATCTGAATGGAATTGATTGATGCGCTGTTCTTGAATTAGACCACATCAAGGGTAATTAAAGTGAATTTTTTAGAATTGATTCTCTTTTTTGGCGAAATGAATGATTTTCAACATACTGGAAATAACAAATATTTATTGTCAAAATATTTCTGAGGTGCTGCCTATTTTATTCTGTACCGTTAGCGAGGTTGTAATATTGAAATATATAAATGAACACCCAGTATACTCGGCAAATTTTCGATTAATCTACATATTAACAGCTTATGTTTTCATAAATTCATGTTTTTATTGCAGGTATTTCTAAATTACTTACTGTTACTAGTTCTCCCAGTGATTCATGGCCACGAATACGCCTTCATGGAAGATAAACCTGTTAAACCAATTTACGAAGAAAACGATAATAAAGTGGAGGAGCCTAAATTCAATAGAAGGATAGGTATATTTTCTTCACCAGCAGACATTTTTAAGAGGAGCTTTCGTTCAGCGGTAATTTCAGTATAAAGATAGTTTCATGAACATTGATATATAATTTTTGTGAATTAAAAAGTGTTATAAAAAAATTATGTTTTCGAAAAAGAAAAATATTTATAACGATAATTTTTTTTGACATTTAAACCTATTAAAACTGTGTATTTTTAGTCACATGTTCAAAAATAGCCAATTAGAAATCAATTATCTGATAAGAACCCCATGGGTAATTATCATTCTGTAAATAAGTAAAGTTCTCAATTTGACAATTATTAAAAATGTCGATTTCAAGATTTGGAAACAAAAATAATAATTTAATCAACCATTTACTTTTAATAATTGTTCATTTTCTAATTGCGTAATTGATAAATAATTATTTTTTAAATATTTCTAAAACTGATTGAATGTAACGACGAGTACTCAGTGTGTATTTTATTATTAAAATTCAGCTAAGCGCTTTCGGCCACAACAGGTGTCAAAAAACATCAAATGCATACAATATGATGAAATGTTTGATGTTACATCATTATTGGAATAAAATGATTGAATAGTATATTACGTAACAAGAGTTGTAAGTAACCCATTACGCTTTAAATGAAAAAGTGCGTAATGGACTTACAACTCGTGTAACGTACTATACTTTTTCTACGCCCATTCATTTTCTTCCATTAAATAAAAAACATCGCAATCATTTAAACTTTATTATAATAGCAATTATTGTAAATCGATTGTGCCTTATTATTTAATGGTAATAAACTGTTACTTATGATTGTAGTACTGCTCGGTACATCAGAAGACGGAGATTGATAACTGGTAATTGCCTCCGATATTCGTAATGCGTTGTCATGTTTGAGAGATTGATTCACATAGCCTTCGGCTACTGTAGAAGATTGCCAGCCATCAAGTTGTATGAATGATAGCATATCACCTCCTGCATCAACTAACATAGTGGCTGATGATCTCCTGAAACAATGGCCAGTATATTGCTTTGGTTCAGGCAGCTAAAGATATTCAGAAATTTTACGTGGTGCATTACCGATTGTGTTTATCCCCACAACCTGTTTTATGTATTTTCCATTTCTGTAACTAAGGAATAAAGGAAGTTCCATTTCAGCAGGACGCAAATACATGTATTTTTGACATGTGATATAAAACGTTTCTGGTACTACAAACGAACGTCTCGTTTTAGTTTTAGAATCTGGAATATCAGTTATTAAGGATTTTCCCGTATCCTGAATGTGTTCCATTTTTATATTTCTAAGTTCTTGTTTACGGCAAGCCCGCTTAATCCAATAATGAGGATAACCTGAGAATAAAAACTCATTTTTATGTGATGATATTTATACAACATTTTAATTGTTTACCTTAATTGTTTACCTTTGACAACAAATGTTTATCGTCTGGGGCATCTCTCAGAAACTTATTAATTTGTTCTGTAGAAAGGATTTTCGATTTTTTACTTCTAAAACAATCCGATTTCCGCTTCAGTAGGGCGATTAGTTTTGGATAATTTGCTATGTTAATGTTATTATTAATGTTTAGTGTAGTTCTTAGCATCGAATAATTGGCACATAGAGAAGATGGCTTCATGGTATTTGATATTTCTTGGAAATACGCAAGTAAAACATTCTCCGAAAAGGATTTAACGTTATGCTTGTGTCGCCAATCCATGAATTTTTGATAGGTAATTTCGTACCTTTCTTTGGATTTTAGCGGTAACAAATTATGTGTGACAGCTTGAGCTTTTTCTAAAATCTCCGGCGAAGTGCTCATAATTTCATCAGTTTCACTACTATCAGACATATTCGTAGATAAAGTTGAGAAAATGTTCGGATAAAACTTTATTTTGTTCAAGAAATTGACAATATAATTGAAATGACATCTATTTTCATAGCACGCCACTTAAGAAAACGTGTCCTATTTTTAAAGAAATTGCATAATGTGCTGCTTACATTTAGGGGCATCACTCTTTCAATCTCAAATATATCTCGCTAATGCTAAACGTTTTTATGTTTTTCAATTGACTAAATTTGTGTAAATAGACCAAATACGTAAATAATAGTAGTTTACGTAATAAGTCCCGGAAGTGGTCTTTTACTGGACGAGTGAGCAAATTGCGAGTCCAGTAAAAGTACTTTTGGGACGTATTACGTATAATATTTTTTTTAAAACGGGCATTATTGTACCATAAACTTCATATCATTCAGTTTACATTTTTATAACAACAAAAACTCTTTATTGACTAATTTTTTTAACAATCGTTAATTTTTGATTTACAAATATAAAAAATATTTTTGAATAGTTATATTGAACGTACAATTATTAGCATTACTTATCTGTAAGCACGGTATTTCAAAATTATTCGTTGACGTGAGATTTTTGAACTGCTTAAATTATAATGAGTTTCTGAGACAATTTCTGTGTTTGAGTTACCTCTTTTTTGAATTTTGTTAGCTATATCAATCTTATTCTGAACTGAATCCTCAATGTAGCCTTCGGCAACTTGAGATGAGCTCCAACCACCATGTCGTTTTAAGTTTATGTCAGCATCTCCGTTAGCTAGCGAAGTCGCCGAACTACGCCTAAAGCAATGGGTTTGGCAACCTCAAAAATGTAGCTATTTTGGAGGGAGCATCACATACAGTATGTATGCCTACAGGTTATTTATTACATTTTCCTTTATTGTAATTATTAAAGAGACGTCGATGAGGAACGTTGGTTGGACGTAGCGCTATATACTTCCCATACATATTTAGCTCTTTTTCCCCATTAATAATAAATGTTATTGATTTGTTTGTTTCGGTGTTTGTAATTTTAACCAAAAGCATAGTTTGTTTGTCTTCTATGTCATCAATTAATATATTAGTGATTTCTTCATGTCGACATGCACCAGTATAACCCATAATCAACAACACTTTGGTCATTAGATATTGTTCGTCTGAAGCTTCTACTAAAAACTTATCGATATCCTCTTTACTTCTCTTCTCTTTACTACTCTAGACTTCTTTGCTTTATACCCTACGGTTTTTTTCTCGATAACCGCTATTAATTTAAAATATTTGCTTATGTCTATATTTCTTCTGGTACGTAGCATGACTTTCAGCATCGAATATAATCTCCACAACGAAGAAGATTTCAGCTTTTCTGATTTTTCTGATAAATATGCCAATAACACATCCTCACAAATGCTTATTACCTTCTTTTCCAGGCACCACTTTTCAAAAATATGGTATGTTTGTTCATATCGCGTCCGGGACATCGACGGTAATAAATCAAACGTTGCTTGGGTGGCCGGCTTAACAATTTCATCTTCCACTAATTCACAATCAAATGCATCATTTTGACTATCCATTTTATAATAAATTTCACGTTTTCAACTAAACGTCAAAATATGTCAAGCTATTCTATAGTTTTAAATAATACAAAACTCGGTTGCTATAGAAACCAATTGACCGCTATCTTATGCGAGCCACTTTTGAATCATACTTTCCTGAAGAGCAGATTACGAATCTGAAAATAAACAAAATACCTCAATAGACAGGATGCCGAACAAGACATAGTTTAACTTTATTCCATCAAGCCTAAAATTATACAATTGATGAGGAATAAAAAACAATTTCATGCCTCCCATTGAATGAACTTAGTTTTATCATTAGCTTACTTTATTAACATTTTTTGTATGATTGTAAATAAACAATACAAATATAACTGGTTTTGCTTTTAGTTTAAGACTTAGGGTTCCGTTAAAAATTTAGTTTTTTAAAAGTGATCGATTACCAAAAACGTTTGAGAGACGCTAGTTTATTATTATAGTATTTAGCAGTGGGCACAGATAGTTATAGTTTGATACATCGTGTATCGTCTGTACGTAATTTCTGGTGGTAATATACAGGCTCATAATACTTATGATTATGTTTTGATTTACTCCCCCTCTGTTCTTTTCATTGTATCGAAAGCTTTTTTAAGTCTAATAAGCACATTTGTAGTTTTATTTTTCCTAGTATCGCTTTCTCCGATAATTGTTTTACAATTAATATTGCATCTTGGGTTCCTCTATTGGACCTAAAATCAAATTGCGTATCTTCCAGTGTTGGCTCCAATTTTCATCGACGTCTCTTTTCTAAGATCCTAGTGAATATTTTAGCCGCATTACATAATACTGTGACGGCTCTGTAATTATTACAATCTTTGCTTTCTCATTTCTTAAAAATAGGTGATAAAATTCCTATTTGCCAGTCTGTTAGGGCTATCCCTCTATTCATTATTTCTTTCATTAGATCCTGTAGATATATTAGAGCCTCATCTGGTAGAGATTTCAGCATTTCGTTTGTCAGCTTATCGTGACCTGGTGCTTTACTCTTTTTACCCTATTTTCATTAAAATAAAAGTCTAAATCGATGGATTACGACGATCACATGTACTTTATACAGGAAAGTTGAAATAAAAACTTCTTCATTTGCTGTTAAATAGTTTGATAGTGTTGCATGTTGATCTTAAAAGATAGATAGTAGGCTAATTGAGCCTCTGAAACATCATCAAACAAGTATTTTAAGATCAAAACCTCTCGAATGTGGCTTCGAAGGAGAAGCCGAAACATTAAACTTCAAACTCTGAACGCGGTTCAACCCATTTCTTCAATTAATTGTCGATTATATCAATTGAGACTAATATAAGAAAAAACTACAAGGATTTGACAACGCTGCTTGAGTTTGCGTTTCTCTTTCTTTTGAAACTCGCGTTGCTCGTTGCTCTCAATTATAACGTCATGAAAATTATACTTTCGTAGTATCATTCGTTTAATAATCAAAGAAAACTTCAGAAAAAAATATTATACACTAGAGAGAAGGTTTTAATCTATTTCGTCTATTTTTTCGCCTTTCGCAAAATTACATTATTTGGATAATATTTTACTACTTTAATAATTTCTAGGTGAGCACTGGGATGATTCCAGTATATAAAACCACAAACGATGGCGAGTGCTTTTGTAATATGAAATTTCAGCCATTTGATTTGGGAAGAGAATATTATCCTCGGTAAGTGAACTTTCCAAAAAGCAATAATAATACACAAACTCCACCATGGAACGCCAACACACACATTAACCTTACGTATTGCTTAATTACTCAGTCAATAATTTCGCAATTGTTGTTGTAAACATAGTGTCTAGCTCACTCACTAACATTCATCAACTAAAAATCCATTGTTTATTGATGAATATTGGTAGTTGTATTTTATTCCCATATACCCTACATGTAAGTGATAAATAAATCCAATAAGGTAAACCTGGGTAAGAGTAAACGCTTTTTTGGTTAGTGCCAATTTAAAGCATTATAACTTCTAAAATATATGTCTTTTAAATTTCATGTTTCAAACATAGCTAGTATGAGTGAGTATCTGTCTACATGATTTTTGAGTTTTGCTGGTTAAAAGCAAAACACTTTTACACACCTTTTTTTTTTCTTTTTTTTGTCCGGTGTTCACACTTGCCCCACTTTGTGGGGCAAGTGTGAATGCGGTTCATGCTGTCTACAATATAAGGTGTTTTTGGATAATTTGGGGCAAGTGTGAAATACTGTTAAAAAAGCTACAATTTCGTTTTTGGAACACTTTAATATCTAAAATAGTTAAAAAGTTATGAACTTCTCAAAAGGAAATATAACTTAAGTGCCCAAATTAAAATTTGCCAAATCTACTGAGAAAATTTCACTTCCCATCCTTCATCAGTTTCGTTCAAAATGTTGCCAACAAAATGCCTTAGTCTCTTCTTGGCTTCATATTGAACTACCACCCATTTGCCGTTTTCGATATTAGTTTGCTCTTCTTCGATTTTTTTGTCCAGAGTTTTATCTGTATCTAGCTCTTCATCTGTATCTAGCTCTTCATCTGTATCTAGCTCTTCATCTGTATCTAGCTCTTCATCTGTATCAGAACTTTTTGGGTCCAAGTCATCTGCTGAATCAATTATTACAGAGAAATCTTCCACCTCTTCATCTGTAGATTCGATGTCACCTCCTTTCTGGATTGTACGCTTTTTATTAACTTTTTGTCGGAAAAGTTTCTTAGTCTTAGTCGCTTTTTCTTCTTCTAGTCTAGCTCATACATGTGGTGCAGTGATGACTTCTGCTCCACATGCCACTTTTTTTATTTTTTGTACCTGACCACTATGAGAGTGTCTTATTGTTTTCAAAAGAAGCTCTTCAACTGATAATTTTGATGTGGATAGACTAGTTGTAGCTTCTTTATTTGGGATTTGTTCGACATTTTGGTTTTCTTCGACATTTTGGTTTCCTTCGACATTGTGGTTGTCTTCGACATTTTGGTTTCCTTCGACATTTTGGTTTCCTCCAACATTTTGGTTTTCTTCTCGTCTCCCAACTGCATTACCTGAGGTGTGTTTTATCCACCTTCTTGAACAATCAAGATCATATTTGTCTTCAGATATGACCTGCTGATCAAATGGCTGTATACCAGCTTTTACGAAACCATTGCTAATAGTGATAGGCTTGAGGTCCTTCCAGGCTTGACCGGTCATTGCCGAAAATTGTTTCTTTGGTATTTTAATTCCCACATTTTTCCTTTGCCAAGCCACTAATCTTTCATCCCATGTACCCTTCAGTTATCTGAAAACTGATATATCTAGTATCTGAAGAAGGTGGCTCGTGTGTGGGGGAAGTTTGAGAATTTTCACATTATGGGCAGTTGCCAATTCTATTAGAGGAATGTTAACATGGGTGCTATGACCATCACAAATAATCAGAACAGGTCTGTGTGGTCCTAGAGCAGGCAGTAGAGTTTTTTCAAGGTAATTTAAAAAATGTCTCTCTCCATCCATCCTTTTTTGCTGGCAGCAAATGACATTACCGGATACGAGTCTTCTTCATTTGGAACCCAGGCATCCCAAATATTCTTCCCCTTATACACAATGAGTGGAGGAGCTTTTAATCAGCAGATACAGCAGCTAAAACAGTTGTATTTCCCCTGCCCGGACCTGACACGGTTCTATAACAAGCTTTTCCCCTTGCACCAACAATTCTTGTTTTATAAGGATCATGAGAAAAAGAAGTCTCATCTATGTTCCAAATTTGTTCGGGCTTGTTATGAAGTGATAAATCTGTTAAAGTTTGATTCAAAATATCGAAATATGCATTAATGATGAACGGATCTGTCATCTTTTTTCGGGCGTACTCAACTGATTGGGGCTTCTTTATACTCAGGTGGTGACGTATTTTGAAGTTTCTGAGCCAATCATCACCAGGTATGTTGTTCTTGAATGGTGTCTTGATACTATTTTGTTCAACATAACTTGCAACAACCATCAGCAGTTCTTTTTTCCTGATTCCAAAGCCCCACTTCTCAAGTGTGCGAAGAGCATTTGCTAATTTGATTTCATCCTCTTTTGGAATCACTGTAGAACTGCCTTGTGTCTCGGCTTTTTTCCTCGGTTACCTTTCAGGTGATAGAATAGAGTGGTTTTCGGAATATGATTTAATCTATAGGCTCTATGTATGGCACGAGCACCGCGTTTAATTTCAGCCACAGCTGAATTTATATCTTCCTTTGAATAAGCCCCTCTTCTGTTAGTCTTTCTTACGTAGACTCTTGGCATATTCTGAAATGAAATTTTTTTATTAAGTTTCTACACCGCAAAAATGTACGTTCACCCTTGCACTGATAAAATGTTCACATTTACGTCATTATGCGAAATACTAAGGGGTAACTGTGAACACGATATTTATCAACAGTACGAAAAAAAACCGAAAATGCATATATACTGTGTTGAACTATAACATATTACAAATACAATAGCAATAATTAAAAATAACTTCGTTGGTGAATGCATTTTTCCTTGTATTTTAAAAATAACACCGTGCACTCATCAACTGTGATCACTTTATGGCATGAATTAAATAGGCTATGTCGCGCCCGCCAATTATCGCTCTGGCGTTCTTTTTAGCGGGCAAGTGTTCTAGGATGATATACTACTACGAACACAAAAACGCACTTCTATCGGTGTACTCTTGTCATTTTGAAATGATATGTTCACAGTTACCCCCGATTCACACTTACCCAGGTTTAGCTTATTCCATTAATAGGATCCATAAAGCAGGACAAACATTTTAAAAATTGTATTGTAAACATGCAATGATTGTTTATAGAAATTCCGAATTTCAGTTATTCAACACACCCTGAATTCTAAATTAAAATCACCCTTATTTCCATATAATAGCAATACGAGTTTGGCGAATGGAAGTAGTGTGACAGCGGCTTAACTACAGCTAGTTTATTAGAGTAGCAGAAATAATAAGAATTGCCTTAGCCAATTTATAATATTTGTCTTTCCATTGAGAAAGATTTTGATTCATGCAAAATTTTGGCAAACGTATATCTTCTTCAGATATCAACATCCGAATTGTTAGAACAGTCATTGCTGGATCTGCGGTATTGGAACACTAGGAAAGAATAAACTAATATCAACCAATATTGAAACTTTCGTATTCTAAATTGGCATATCACAATTATCACTAATAAAATCTATTGAAATTTTCAAGCAAAAATAGTCTTCTTCTTCAATGTGTTCATGTTCAAACTCCTAAGATAACCATTGTGAAAATGATAGTATAGTATCAATATCCTACCCTTCACGCCACGGAGCTTTTGACATGGTAGGACTATTGATAGGTAACCAAAAAACTATGTTTCTGATGTTCCGGCTGCTCCTCCTCATTTTTTCGTGCGAATATTTTCATAAAAGATTGCCAATTATGTTTTATATCATAATATTCCAGTAGCATTGAGGGCATATACTCAAAAGTTTCTAATATTTTCCAGGTACCTCCAAACTGGTATTTGTCAACCAAATTCCTGTAACAAGTTTCACCAATGCGTCGAGAGAAAGTACAAAATTAAGGTGTTAAGAAAAAGAGAAGTCAAAGATGGTGAGGAAACAATGTATTCCAGCCTTCCGAAACCTCTACGAGACTTTTGGGTGGCAGAAACTATCCCTGTAGGAGTAGCTTGCGATTGTGTCATCGATATGTCATACACTGATAATATGTAAATTGGACAGAAAGTATTCGTATTCAAAATAAAATATTGATCTCAAATTATTTATAATCACTCACCTTGGGTAACACTTGTTGATGGACCAGAACTGAATCCAACGCTTTGGTTCCTTGTAGTCTTCTACTCCAGAAAACTTTGTATCTTTCGATCGGTAAGTCCGAAACTGGAGGGGACCATCTCATAACGGCTGTCAAACTTCCATTTATTTGAACTAGAGGGCTCACTGTTACGTTTTGTGGCGCCTTCGGTGGCTTGGGAGCTTTAATAGAGTACAAAAAATAAGTATATCAAATGTATTACAATATATTCGTTCTAAAGGATCAATACAATTTAATTGAGTTGATTGAAACGATGATTTTACACAAGGCAAATGTATCAATACTTGGAATATTTATAGTTGCTGTTTAGAAAACAAGGTTGTTGTGGAAACACAATTCTAAAATAGAATACAAATTGTTGATATCAATTTAACAATAACTCCTTTTTATTAAAAACCCGCCATCGTGATAAATTAAACATGAATGTTAGTATTGTAGCTCAAATATCACAGAACTCATCACATTTAGAATTGGTCTGTAAAATACATTCAAATAACCTTGTAATATTCATGAAATTGACTGTCTCGACCCTTACTTCGTGGAATATGCTCATATTAGTGTTTTTAAATGAAACTCAAGGTCTCTAGTCAATTCCACAATATAATACAAATTATTGAAAATTCTAAAAAATTGACAATTGTTTCGATAAATCAATATCATCGTCAGGATATTGATTTATCGAAACAATTGTCAATTTTTTAGAATTTTCAATAGCTTGTACTATATTGTGGAATTGACTAGAGACCTTGAGTTTCATTTAAAAACACTTGTAATATTCAGTAAATTTCCATTATAACGAAAATACTCAAGTTTCCACATTTAAAATCTTTGCAGTTTCATTCTCTCTCAAAATATTAGTATAAAAAACAGCAGAAAAACAAACGTTTGTTGGGCCGTTTAATCTACAGTCGAACGATTCACGGCGGCACCTTTTATCAACCCGAAAGGGATTTTT